>CAUYLG010045863.1:0-176371 GCA_963573385.1 Cacajao melanocephalus | reverse complement strand
AGCCTCTCTGGAGTCTCTTTCATAAGGGCACTGATCCCATTCATGAGGACTCTGTCCTTGTGACCTATCACTTCCCAAAGACCACACCTCCCAACACCATCACATTGGGGATTAGGTTTCAATATAGGAATTTTAGAAGGATGGAGACATTCAGATCATGGCATTAGCTTATTGACGTTTTATAGGTAAAGAAACTCAAGCACAGATCAATTTAAAAATTCCTCTGAGAGCACAGATAATCAGAGTGGAGATAGGATTCTTACTCAGACTACCTGGCTTTAAGTCTATGCCTTTGAACATTATGCTGCATTAGATTTATAACACAATGTTAACTTTAACAGATAATCAATACACATCTTCACATTTGACTGCCTGCTGTATCTTTCCACCCTAAAGCCTGAAAGTCACTCATTTGTCAAGATGTTTCCTTGAGATATTTGACAGTGGGCTGGAGAATTAGATGCCACCCATATTCTTAAGTCCAGGTGAAAGCCAGAACTCAGCTGTGGTCCGACCCCTGAGTAGCTGACAGGGGGTGGATGGCAGGGACTCATGCTAGAGTGGCCAGTGGGTGTGACCTGCTCCTCAATGGCCAGGTGGGGAATCTGTAGCTCAAGGCTTTGTATGAAATATTGTCTCCTTTTCCCCCTACTCCAGGCAGTCGTACTCCTTCCCACTACTTTGAGAGACTGCTACAGCAAGAATTTGTGATGCACGCAGAATAGCCAGACAGCATCCCAAACAACACAGTTCACACATCCTTCTGCAATGGTGAGGGGCTGGGAGGCATCTTCTCTCATGAGAAGAATTTTAAGAGACTTATTACATCCTAAAGAGCTCATTAAGCAAGAAGAACAAAGCTGGAGGCATCATGCCACCTGACTTCAAACTATACTACAATGCTACAGTAATGAAAACAGCATGGTATTGGTACCAAAACAGAGATATAGAAAAATGAAACAGAACAGAGGCCTCGGAGGCAATGCCACACATCTACAATTTTTCTTTTCTTGTTATGCCAGATGAGAGGAATTCCCCCAGACTTTCTCTCTTTGCAAATGTTCTTTTTGTTATCTGACCATAATTGCTAAGTAATAAATGAAACTGAGTCAAATTGTATATTTGATTTATTAGTCCAGGTGGCTTCTTTATAGAGGAAAATAGACATGTTGTTAGTGATCTATGGGGGTAACAAGAATATTTTAGAGGTTACTTTAAGATTCATTTTCTTCTTCCATCTTTCCTTCCTGCCTTCCTTCCTTCCTTCCTTCCTTCCTTCCTTCCTTCTTCCCTCCCTCCCTCCCTCCCTCCCTGCCTTCCTTCTTCCTTCCCTCTTGCTTTCTTGCTTTTTCTTTTTCTTTCTTTCTCTAGAGACAGGGTCTCATTCTGTTGTCCAGGATGGAGTATAGTGGTGTAATATTGAACTCCTGGGCTCAAGTGATCCTCCTGCCTCAGCCCCCAAGTAGCTAGGATTATAAGCATATACTATCATGCCTAGTTATTTTGTCTCACTATGTTGCCATGCTGGTCTCAAACTCCTGACCTCAAGCAATCCTCCCACCTCGGCCTCTCAAAGTGGTAGAATTACAGGCATGAGCCACTGCACCTGGCAAAGCAAGATGTTATAACTTTGGAAAGATGTTTTCTCATTCACACTACGTTACCTTCTTTATTAAAAAGTGTGAACTGATGAAATAATATACATGTAGCTGTCAGTACCAAGTAAGTCACCTAACTCTTACCGTTTATTATTTTCTCATTAGCACCAACAGTCTCATCTAGTACATGGATGTTATACAAAGTGAACATGCATTTACAATAGAAAACTCAACCCTGGCTGGGTGCAGTGGCACATGCCTGTAATCCCAGCCCTTTGGGAGGCCGAGGTGGGTGGATCATTTGAGGTCAGGAGTTTGAGACCAGCTTGATCAACATGGTGAAACCCTGTCTCTACTAAAAATACAAAAGAAATTAGCCAAGTGTGGTGGTGCATGCCTGTAGTTGCAGCCATTCAGGAGGCTGAGGCAGGAGAATCACTTGTACCCAGGAGGCAGAGGTTGCAGTGAGCTGAGATCGTACTACTGTACTCCAGCCTGGCGACAGAGCAAGATTCTGTCAAAAAAAAAAAAAAAAGAAAAAAGAAAGGAAAAGAAAGCTAGCTCGCTCAACCCTTTCCTGAATTTCACTTTCCTTTCTTTAAACTTGACCACAACTTTACATCTGAGTCTTAAAAGTTCACAGAAAACTGATTTTTTTTCTAATTCCACAAAAGTTTCTAGACTCTCTGCTTCAGTCTCTGTCATCTGAGTAAGAATACTTACTCGATTTTTTATGTCTAATTTTATTTCTTTATTCCAGCTGAAATTATTATTCTGTGATGTAGAACTTTGGGGCTTCAAATACCCAGATTACATTCAGAAGAGAATCTTTAGCACCTAAAAGAAGGGATTGGATTCAACTCTGTGTGAATTTTGGAGACAAAACTCAGTTTTATTATGAGAATTTTGAGCCTACCCATAGTAATGGTGGGGAAGGGGGATAAAGTATATTACACAGCATTGAAGTTATAAAATGATCTGACTGGACTCCATGTACTTGCCCAGTGCCCCAAATCACCAAATCACAACCTCTCAATATCCATCAATATCTCACTTTCTGGAAACAACACTTATTGCCTGCTTTAAGGATAAATTGTTCAACTTGTTTCTCTAGATCAGCAATTCTTAAAATTTTTGAAGCAATAAATCCCTTTAAACAATGGCTGAAAGCTACAGATTCCAATTTAAGGCAGAAATTCTGTAAACTTGTACATATTTTTCTTTTTCTTTTTTTGAGCCAGAGTCTGGCTCTGTCACCCAGGCTGGAGTGCAGTGACACAGTCTTGGCTCACTGCACCCTCTGCCTCCTGGGTTCAAGCAGTTCTCCTGCCTCAGCCTCCCAAGTAGCTGGGATTACAGGCATCCACCACCACACTCAGCTAATATTTGTATTTTTAACAGAGATGAGGTTTTGCCATGGTGGCCAGGCATATTTTTCAATCAATATAATTCATTGCTCTGAAAATTTAATTGCTCCGTAAAGATGGAAAAGTGTTGCCCAGAAAAGATAGTATCTCCCATTCTTATTTTTCATCTAAAGAAAAGAAAATACTTGCTAGAAAAAAATCCAAAAAGTCAAACAAAATTAAAAGTAGAATTTGATTCTGAAAAGTAGAAAAATTTTTGGCAAGATGAAGGAGGTTGTTGGAAAGTTGGAAATTGTATAATGATCTTGAATATGGAAATGTGCATGACTTTGACCCAAATACTTTTTAAATTTTCATGCCAATGTCTGCAGACTTTTAGAAAGGTCTGTGGTATTCACGTCTTTCTTGCCAGACAAGGACAGGCTTATTTCTAGACACTTGAGTTCCCTCAAGATTCTTCAGGTTGAACTTACACTGCATCATTTCATTTGTCCTGATCTCTGAGGTCAGCTTTGTCTGTGTCTGAGTTGTTGGTGCTATCTTAGCAATGGAAGGAAGTCTTCTTAATCTGTTTTCCAAATTGTAAGCGAATAATCTGAGCAGAGTATTGTTCTTCAATATTTGTGTTTAAATTTCTGCCTACGATCAAACCTCTAAGGCTTTATTAATTCTTCTTAATTTACAGAAGCACTTCTAGCTTCAGAGAGTTAGCTTAATTTTGTTTTCTGTTTATCTTCCAGAATTGTGGGGAAAAAAAAGCTAAGCCAAAAGTTGTTGCCTCATTCGTTTGTTTTTAACTATCATCTATATGGTGACTTGATGCCTTCATTGGAAAGTTTACCCTTGCCTATGGCCAAAAGTATTACTGAGAAAACCCAATCATATATGGACATCTTTGTGTCAGGTTATATGGAACAAGCTTTCTTTTCTCTCCCAAAGAACTGAATTTTCCTCCTGATGCTTCAATCAACCCTTTCAAGACTTGTCTTCAAAAAAAAAAAAAAAAAAAAAACAGTGTACTTCTACTTAGCAGATAACATTTTAATTTTGCTCTCATTTCTTCATAAAATCATTTGAAAATGAGGTGGATGAAGCCCTGACTCTGATGAAATTGAGGACTTACTTCTAAGTGGATGATGACAAAATTTCTTTCAAGTTGGTTGGCAGAGTCTCTAACTGAAAAGCATACTGATGAGGACAGCAGTGAGCCATTATGACATATGGAGCCTCTTCTTTCATCAAAGCAGCAACTCAGATGTGTTAGCAAGTCCTGCAAGGGCTCCACCTGTGAGCAGACTATCAAGATTATCCTCATGGGGAAGTTTTTGTGCAAAGAAACTTGCCACCATTTTGAAGACAGTGAGAGCCTTTGAAATTTCAGAACAGGGCTCAGGAAAGAGGAATTCTTTTTTGAAGTATAGGCCTGAACCTAGCAGCTGAAAATCAGTTGTGAACTACAGTGAGAAATGTAGTTTCTTCCAGTTGCATACTGAAAGGAATGATGAATAGCTGCCAATTCTTCTACGAAAGTGCTTAAAATATGAGAAGAATGTGGAGCTAGATCATGTCACTTGAATAACACACTACTTCAGATTCTTTTCTGTTTCAAGTTATACATTCACTCAATCATTTCCAAGGCACATGGATTAACCAAGGCTTCTCTAGTTGTGTGGGGTAATGTGATAAGCAACCTTATCTAATACTTCAAAACAAAGTTTAATGTTTGGGAAAAATGCAAGATTTAGTAGAATACCAAGTCTTTTTCCAAAAAAAAAAATCCTCTGTCGAATATATTTGCATCATGTAAAGTCTTCCTTCAGTATTGTTAGTACCAACAAATTTGATTATTAAAGCCAAATCAAAGAGCATGTTAGTATTACTATGCTTCTTGAATATTTTCCAGTTTAACCAGACAACGCATAAACATAGAAGGATTTTCATAATCATGAATGTGAGTCCATGGCCACAAGGGCATGTTCAATAGTAAATAATGAGACATGATTACATGAGTTAAAATCCTGAGGATATACAGTAGTATCTCATTAGTATCTCATGCCATCCCACATTTACTTAGAATGAGATAATATCTCAACATGTGGATTGACATTAAAATGTATGTTTATTGAAGGCATGTGTGTGTGTGTGTGTGTGTGCGCCAATTGTGCTAATTCATAGAATTCTTGGAAGCCATATGTAAGGGGCTATATGAAGACGCTCAGGCTAAATTCTTTACAGCCTTCTTTTGGATTAAGTCAGGTCAGCAGCAAATTAAGTTCTTAACCCATTTTAAATTGGCTCTCCATAGAACTGCTTTTAGTGAATGGTGATGTCTCCAATTTATAGTGAGGATCGTTGTAAGAAACAGTTTCATAGAGCTTGTTGCTATGTTAACTAATAGATACTATGAAAGACGTTTTTATTACATTACACAGCTTTCTTTCTGTGTGTGTGTGTCTCTCTCATAGCCATGGGAAAAGTTTATTTTTGTCTTATGGACACCTTGAAACACAAAGTGAATCATGTTTCCCTCCATGGGGGTTGCTAGAAGATTCAGAACCATATTTGTGGTTGACCAAAAATATTGTGTCAATATTTTTGAAATCTTGATCTAAGTCAGTTCAGGCTGCTATTTTAAAGCTGCCAGCTGCTTTCTGCTTCATTTTAGAGGGGGACGATTTTCTACATTACAAGAAATATTTTCATTTATCTTTTGCAAAGGTAAAACCAAAAATTTTATTTCAGAATGGAAAACTTTGGACAATATGGGAGCTAAACTTCTCTAAATATTAATATGAAACTTTGCTTTTCTTTAGGGGACTCATGTCTGTGCAGATTATTATGCCATTGTCTGGAAGAAGGGCTTGAGACTGAGGGTGAGGGAAAGTGACGTTCTTCCCTTTTTATTGGACCCCAGGGAGGGCTGGGCTTCTTGACTTTCAAAATGGAGGGAAATCAGAGAAAGAAAAATTCCTCTGTGAGAAGCAAGCTGGAGCCTGCCATTAGACTGACTTTGAGGAAAAGGAGAGACAGCTGGGAAGAGAGACTATGGAGGTCCATAGTTTGGATATGAAAATGGTCAATGCCTCTAGAATCTGTTTGGTCTACACCTCCAAACTCCATAGTTGAGCCTACAGATTCCAGAGGCACTGACCATTTTCATATCCAATTTAGAATTTTCCTTTTCTGTGTGGCAACTTCTTTGTGATAGTTCCCTTACTTTTAGTAAAGTCTTATACATTCCAGAAACCGACCTCAAGTGTGGAATTGCACAATGTTTGGAGTGAAGGAATGTGGGAATGTAGCAGCAGTCAGGACAAAGCTGGATCTGAGATGACTAGAAGTGACTTGCCCAAAGTGAAATAGCAAGCTGAGGAGGGAAGCAGCCCCTGAGATAGAACAGTGGCAAATGGAGGCTTTCTGCAGAGCTCCAGAAACACTCAGAGAAAGGAACCTGGTGGAAGACTGGATTGCCTTTGGTCACCTGGAATGGATACTTGGACTCTTGCTTTGGATATTAAAGAACAGTGAAACACAAGAGCTGAAGTAACTGGGACTTTTAGGTTACAAGAGTGTACAACTTTGTGGCGTACACTTAATTTACATCTTTAATCCTGGATCCATCTTATTTTCTCATCCTTATTTTTTTCATTACTCATTACTATAAATTTATGTATGTGCTTATTTAATTTTTTAAAGATGTGAAACTATGAGGCTTGGGGGTAACACAAGGGGCAGATGTTTTTCGCTAGAACTCACGGCCACAAAGACAGCAGACCTGTTACCACCCTGTGCAGAGGCATTTTGGGCTGGACAGATCCAGACTGCTCCAAGGAGGGCAACAACACCTATTGCTCTTAGTTTTATTTTTGGAATGAGCACGAAAATTCCCTCATCAGCAAGAAGACTTCTTATTGTCAAGCTGCCAGAACTTAGGTGGCTGCTGTTTGCAGCAATCCTGGGAAAACAGCTCCGTAACACCTGGAGACTTTGAGGCCAATAAGAAATTGAAGTTCTTGCTGCTAGGGGAAGGATTGGATACAGGTTTCTTAGTAGGAGTAGGAGTGGGGCCAGTTCCATTGGGTAATCCAGGATGAGCACCTGGATTAAAAAAAAAATTAATCCTGCTTATTACTCCATAACATCTTTGGAAATTATCTTAAGAAAGCAGGATAGAAATAATTAAAAACAAAATAAGAAATGGCATAATGATCATGACAAGCTCTTATATGGTTTGGATTTGTGTCCCCACCCAAATTTCATGCAGAATTGTAATCCTCAGTGTTGGAGATGGGGCCTGGTGGGAAGTGACTGGTTCATGGGGGTGGATTTTCCCCTTTGGTGCTGATAGAGTTCTTACCAGATCTGGTTGGTTAAAACTGTGTGGCATCTCCTCCTGTCTCTCTCTTCTTCCTGCCCTGGCCATGTAAGATGTGCTTGTTTTCCCTTTGCCTTCTACCATGATTGTAAGTTTCCTGAGGCCTCCCCAGCCATGCTTCCTGTACAGCCTGTGAAACTGGAAGTCAATTAAATCTCTTTTCTTTATAAATGACCCAGTCTCAGGTATTTCTCTATAGCAGTGCAAGAGCAAACTAATACAATCTAATTCCCCTGCTCTCCCAGGAAACCCTAAATTATGCCACCCATAGAATATTGTCTTCAAAATAATTCTCTCTAGAGGATGGAGACAACACTCCATAATTCGAAACATATTGGACTTCTCTTTGGAAGCCACCTTCAAAACCATTTATCACCACAGGAAAAAAACTCCATCATTACCTTATGGCAATTAGACATTCTGTATCAGTCCTCTAATCTTTATTTCGCCTTTTCTTTTTTTCTGTTGAATGTATCCCCTCCCACCTCTGTCCCTTCCTCAGCTTTTACACAAGCAGTAGTTATATCCCCAGAGATGCCATGCTGGGGCTGCTACTGGCATGAAGCTAGACATGCCCTCATTGTGCAGGGTTGCTGCACATTGTGCAGCAACCCTGAGGGGAGACTGACGGTGGTAAGTTACTTTGCATGCAGTCTGCAAAGAGCTATTTTATAGCTGAGTGCTGTATGTGTGAATCATGGTAGGCTGGAATTGCTGTGGCAAGTCAAATTGCTTTGAGTTTAGGAAAACCTGTATAGAGCATCATATAAATGCCTGGTGTAGTCATTATTACCTATTTATTTTAAAGGAAATAGCAAGTTATTTTGGGCCCAATGGCACCTTGTTATAAAGACTTGTATGTTAAAATGTTCTTGGTTTTACATATCTGAATAGTTATTGTTTTTCATTTGCCTCACAGTAGTCATAGTAGTATCGGAAAATATTCTCCCCAACTCAAAAGTACAACAACTGGAAAACATGGAGGAAAAAGCCAGTAGAGGGCACATTGATTAGAACTGAAAATGCTCTTGAGTCAGCTCTATTACTGTTCCTTCCTCCCCCTAAAGAGTAAGAGTTACTTCAAATATGAATTCAAAAGTCAGCATTTGGAATTTTTATATTCTTGTTTGCTTAGAGGATTTAAGTATTTGCAAAGTAGAATGAGTGAATTTTATAATAAAAGGAACACATAAATAATAATGTCTTTTATAATTACCTTGATCCCCTCATTTTTAAATGTAAAAATGCCCTTCCTACAGTCCCTCTTAAACCTTGTTCTTAACATTTTCTCTGACTATCAAAATAAGATATTCTGAAAGGTAGAAAAGCATGGCGAAGTAAAAAATAACAAAATAAAATGACCCAGCCTAGCGTCAAAATCTACCTGTGTTTTGATTTATTTTTTTCCACTATTTTCCTGTGCATTTCCCTATGGATATTTAAAAGTGTAAAGCAGTATTATAATGTAATTACTTTTTTTTAAAAGATAGTTTATAGCAATGGTGAGATGGCATGAGAGGTAGCATGATATGTTTTCTTCTTAGCCTGGACACAGCATTCCAATGCTTCCAAGAGTAAACTTACATTAAAACATGGAATACCAAGGAAGTAACTCAGGACTGGTTGGCATGCAACTTTACATCATATATCTTCCAAAGATATCATTTGATTGGGCTGGTGTACATCACCGCACATGGAGCATCCTTACTGGGCAAAGGGATTTAATCTTTCTTATGTCCACTTTTGCATAATTACCATTGGCTTGGACTCTGATCCTTGGGCCAATATGTCATGGCCATGGAAGTGGGGCTGCTTTCTCTTAGCTCATAGTACAGTCTCAACGTATGTGGAATATAGCTTATAAAGTCAACGTGAGAATCCAGGTGAGAGAAGTTGATGTGACTTAGGATATTAGCCATAGAAAAGGTGAAAAAGGCAGTAATTCTTGGTATACTTAGAAGGCAAGCTAACATTATTTGCTAATGGAATGAGTGTGGAAAATGAAAGAGAAAAGTCAGGGACGGCTTGAGCAACTGGCATAGACAGGGGCCACTTACTGAAGGAGTATATTGGAGGAAGAGATTGGGAGGATTGGATATGTTAAGTTTGAAACTCATCTTAACCATCAAACCAAAGATGTTCAATGTACAAATCTTCATTTTAAAGGAGACACAGGATATAGAGGTATAATTCGGGAGTCATCAAGGAGGCATGCTGTGCAGTGCTTAAAAGCAGCTACTCTGGAGCCAGATTGCCTGGGTTCCAGTCTTGGCTCTTTTCTCTACTAGCTATGACTCTGGGCAAATGATTTAACTTATCTACGCCTCCCTTTTCCTTCTAAGTTGAGGATAATAATAGAAACAATCTTAGTGCTATTGTGAGGGATGATTAGTATATGTAATGTACTTAGAATGAGGCACAAAGTAGGCATATCAACCATTTGTCCTACTATTATCACATAAGTCTAGTTGATATTTAAAGTCATTGTACTCAGTGAGATCCCTTGAGTCTGGCAGAAGACAGGGTTCAAAGACTGAGCGCTGAGATCCTCCAGTCTTTAGATCGTAGGAGGGGGAAGAGACTAGAAGAGACTTAAGAGTGAATAGGGTAAGAAGAGAGAATAGTGTCCCCAGAAGTCAACTGAAAATATCTAGAAGAAACCAGAGATACAATATCATGTGCTGTTGTCACATTTAATAAGATAAAGCCTGAGAACCGTCTCCTGAGTTTGGCTACACAGAGATTTTAAGGGACCTTTACAAGAGCTATTCTGATGGGAAAGTACAGTACAAAAAAGATGTAATTTGTAAAGGATACTGTTATAGACTTGTGTCTTTATACACTAGAATTATGACTATTTTTGCAAGGAACCCCCACTATGACAGCTCCTTAGAGACTGAGACCATCCGAGGGCACAGCAAATTTACAACGCTTATCTCATGCTAACTTAGGGGTACACACTTACTTGGTGGAATAGTAGGCAACATTGCTGGCACTCTTTTAGTATTATTTCTCTCTCTCTCTCTCTTTTTTTTTTTTTGCTGCAAACGTAGAGTTAAATGTGCACATGTCAAACCATGTAATACCACTGTCTTATTATAAGCTAAGTCAACATTAGACATAAACAACTGCTAAGGGTGGTTTCCTCAAAATGGAACTTGGGAAGTGGTGGGCAATTTTGGTTTCATGGACTCAGCAGTACATTTGTCCTGTGCCCTACTTTCTTCACACAGTATTAAATCATGAGCATTTCTGCATGTTATTAAATTTTTTTCACAAATGTCATTTTTAATAACTTTATTAATTTGACCTATGATTGATTCATAATTTATTTAACTATTCTTTTGCATGTTGATGGTGTTTATAATTTTTAATTGTTTCAAACACCACCATATTAATCTGTCATACATTAATCTTTGGCCTTCTCTCTATTTCCTTGGGGTAGGGGGTAGTTCTCAAAAATGGGATTAAAGCATGAATATTTTAAAGGCTACTGTTAAATAGCTTTCTAGAATTATTATACCAGTATAAGATATGCCAACAGAGATAAAGTGCCCACGTCACCACACCCTGGCCGATACTCAACATATATTTTTAAGTTGTGACAGTTTTCTCCATGAATAAAGATATCGTACTCTTGCTTTAATTTTCAGTCCAAAGGTTAGCATTTTTATTTGCTTATTAAGCATTGAATTCTTTTCCGTCTGAGATTTTTATGTTCCAGTTCTTTGCCCTTTTTTGGTTTTTATGACTATGGTTATATGTCATCTTGATATACGTGGATCTCTTCCTTATGACTGATAGTTCATGAAATGACTTTTCCCTCCACTCCCACCACCCCCACTTTCCTTAGTCCCCTGAAAAGCAATGGGCACAAGAAATGGCATAGAAATCACAGTCCTGACTCTAGGCAGGTGCTCAGTGCTGCCCACTGTCAGCTTGAACTTACTGGCGACTTGGTCCCTCTGCATCTCCTGAGGATCTACAGGGATGGGATATAGGAGGTGGTTAAAAAAAAAAAAAAAAGAAAATAGGTTTGCACCACCTAGTCATTTACTGGGAAAACACTTTCTAAAGATATATAAAACTCACCCCACACGTTAGAGAATTTAGCTCAATGATTCAAATAAAATCCAGCAGCAGGCAACATTGAATAACATCTGAAAAATGTCATCTTTTAAAATCTTTTAAACTTAGCTGTGCCCTGCTGGGTGAAAAGGCTACTCCCCCAAGCAGCTGATACAGGATTCCTTTTAGAGCTCTCAGTGCTAGTGATATGTAGGAAGACTGATGAAAATAATTGCACTTTAAGATAATCTGGCTAAACATTTTTTTAGCAGAAATTCTAAATATGGCATAATTTTATTAACAATAGCCTTCATGCTGTGTGTAAGATCTCTATTTATTACAAATATTTGATTAAACATCTGTGATTTAGAATATCAAATGATTAAAAATTACCTAATACAAGAGTTATAGCAATCAGGATTTTGTCTACTCCTTTAAGAACTACTAGAACATTATTTACGAATATCATGTTTGCACCAGGCAAATGCCTCTGTTTCTTAAAGATATTGCGATTTGCCAATCTAAACCATTTTGTCTATCTCAATGCTGACTCATTGAAAAGATGATAAACTTCTAGTATCATAAGTGGTATGTCTAGACTGAAATTACATACAGGTGCAATAAATGCCTTCCTAAATTGTGTACAAATCAGAGTCTTACAAATTTAATAGAGATAAGAAATTTATACTGTAAGTAATTAAAATAAAAACTAGAGTGTAACATTTTATAAGGAAAAGAATTATTTCATAAGTAAAGAATCTTCACCTAATTTATCTGCAAAGCATGTGGACTTGCTCAAGTCATTTACCATTTTGGGGGCTCAGTTTCCTCATCTGTAAAATGATGTTTCTCTACATTGTTTTAGATGTATCTCTAACGCTCTTCCGACTTGATCACTGTCCTAATGTGTACCATACATAGGCAGAAGTTGGCCTTATTAAAGATCTACCCTATGAAAGGTACTACTTATTCTGAAAAAAGTCATCTCAGGTCTGTCTTAGAACCTTGTCTCTGCTAGAGTCAAGTGATCTCATTGAGTACAATAGCTTTAAATATCAACTATATTTATTAATAATAATAGGACAAATGATTGATATGCCTACGTTTTGTGCCTCATTCTAAGTATATGACATATATTAATCATTCCTCACAAGAGGGTCAATGCATCCAGTCTAGAAATTCATGTATAATGATCTTTTTTACTTAGAATTTTATAACAATGTGTATTAGTTTAGAATAGCTAAACCAAAACAATACAATTAATTTTTAAGAAATTCAGTGTTTATGAGCACTATTTCTAAAGAAGTTTATTTCCTCCACCACATTGTATAATATGCCTGCTAATTAATATTGCTGCTTGATGATTATCGGATGACAGCTTCTCATTCTGTATACACCATCCTGGCATTGTATCTGGGTTTTGTATTTGAGTTTTGTGTTTTCACTATTCTGAACACTGTTGTATAGTTGAAAGAGAGACTATGAGCAAGTTCTCCCACTCTCCCATTTTTTAATTTGTAAGTTTTTCATTGTGAAATTTGTATTAGCCAGACACGAGGTTGGAAGTGAATGAAATGCAACTCATATGCTTACGTAGATACACACTCAGACACACACACACAAACACACACACACACACACATATATGTATGTTCCTAATATGTATTTTTATATATAAACATATGGTTCCTGGCTTACAATTGTTCTATTTATGATTTTTTCAAATTTATGATGGTGCAAAAGTGATATGTATTTAGTAAAAACCATATTTTGAGTATCCATACAATCAGTTTTTACTTTCAGTATTGTATTCAATAAATTACATGAGATATTCAACACTTTAGTAGAAAATAGGCTTTGTGTTAGATGATTTTGCCCAACTGTAGGCTAATGTGAGTACTCTGGGTGTGTTTAAGGTAGGTTAGGCTAAGCTATGATGTTCAGTAGGTTAGGTGAATTAAATACATTTTTGAGTTAGGATTTGTTTCAACTTACAATAGATTTATTGGGATATAACCACATGGTAAGTTGAGGAGCATCTGTATTCTTACAGAGTGAACAAGGTTGGATGGAACTGGCCATACAGGAGGACTGGAATTCTTTCCAGACTCTGTCTCTCAATTTTCATTCCTTCTGCATGTCAGCTTTACCCTTGGGAGTGTCTCCATATGGCAGGGTATGTGGCCACCAGTGTCTCTGGGGACATATCCTTATAGTTCTTGGAAAGAAAAGAAAAAAGTTCCCCAAGAAAAGCTCCGATTAGATCGGTTTAACTGTCATGCCTTTCCTGACCTATCACTGTGGCCAGATGTGCTTAGGTGGGGAGGCACTTCCATCAGAGTAATGAAGAACAGTTCTTCAAAGGAAGGGGAGCTATTCTATTACTGAAAGAAGGTGGGCAGGGGCCTGGGTAGACAGAAACACTAGTTGTTCACATGGAATCTTGGTTGTTTCAGGTGGATGATGATGCCTTAATGTATAGAGAACTTTACAACTTATAAAACATGTTCACACACAATGTCTATTGGTCCTCATAGAAACTCCATGAAAGTTCATTACTATCCCCTCCCCATTTTACAGATGAAGAAACACACTCAGAGTTGTGCAGCTTACATGTGGTGTAGTGGGAATTAAACACTTCATTATGATTAAGGATAATTTTTAAAAACTTTTATTTTAGGTTCAAGGGTACATGTACAGGTCTGTCATATAGGTAAACTGTGTGTCACGGGGGTTTGGTGTACAGATAATTTCATTACCCAGGTAGCATAGTACCCAATAGGTATTATTTCTGCTCCTCTCCCTCCTCCCACCCTGTACCCCTAAGTAGGCCCCAGTGTGTGTTATTCGCCTGTATCTATCCACATGTTCTCGTTGTTTCGCTTTCATTTATAAGTGAGAACATGTGGTCATTGGTTTTCTGCTCCTGTGTTAGTTTGCTAAGGATGATGCTAAGTCCTCCTGCTCCATTCAGATTGCTGTAAAGGACACGGTCTCATTCTTTTTATGGCTGCATAGTATTCTATGGTGTATATCTACCACATTTTCTTTAGTCAGTCTACGATTGGTGAGCTTTTAAGTTCATTCTGTGTCTTTACTGTTGTTAATAGTGCTGCAAGGAACATACGCATGCATGTGTCCTTATGATAAAACGATTTATATTCCTTTTGGGTATAGACCCAAAAATGTGATTGCTGGGTTGAATGGTAATTCTGTTTTAAGTTCTTTGAGAATTCACCACACTGCTTTTCACATGGCTGAACTAATTTAAACTCCCACAAGCAGTGTATAAGCATTCTCTTTTCTCCACAACCTCTCCAGCATCTGTAATTTTTTGACTTTTTAATCGTAGCCATTCTGACTAGTATGAGATGGTATCTCACTGCAGTTTTGATTTGCATTTCTCTAACGATTGAGCATTTTTTCATCAGCTTATTGGCTGTGGGTATGTCTTCTTTTAAAAAGTGTCTATTCCACTTCTCAAAAGAAGACATTTATATGGCCAACAAACATATGAAAAAAAAGCTCAACATCACTGATCATTAGAGAAATGCAAATCAAAACCACAATAAGATGCCATCTCATACGAGTTAGAATGGTGATTATTACAAAGTCAAGAAACAACAGATGCTGGTGAGGTTGTGGAGAAACAGGAACACTTTTACACTGTTAGTGGGAATGTAAATTAGTTTAACCATTGTGGAAGACAGTGTGGTGATTCCTCAGAGATTTAGAACTAGAAATGTCATTTCACCCAGCAATCCTATTAGTGGCTATATGCCAAAAGGAACATAGTCATTCTATTATAAAGATACATGCAAACATATGTTCATTGCAGCACTATTCACAATAGCAAAGACATGGAATCAACCCAAATGCCAATTGGTGATAGACTAGATAAAGAAAATGTGGTACATATATACCATGCAATACTATGCAGCCATAAAAAGGAATGAGACCATGTCCTTTGCAGGGACTTGGATGGAGCTGGAAGCCATTATCCTCAGCAAACTAACACAGAAACAGAAAACCAAACACCACATGCTCTCACTCATAAGTGGGAGCTAAATGATGAGAACACGTGGACACAGGGAGGGGAACAACACACACTAGAGCCTGTGAGGGAGCAAGGGAAGGGAGAGCACCAGGAAAAGGAGATAATGTATGCTGGGTTTAATACCTAGGTGATGGGTTGATAGGTGCAGCAAATCACCATGGCACATGTTTATCCATGTAACAAACTCGTACATCCTGCACATGTACCCCAGAACTTAAAATTAAAAAAAAAATATTCATATCCTTTGCCCACTTTTTAATGGGGTTGTTTTTTGCTTGTAAACTTGCTTAAGTTTTTTTATAGATTCTGGATATTAGACCTATGTTGGATGCATAGTTTGCAGATATTTTCTCCCATTCTGTAGGTGGCGTGTTTACTCTGTTGATAGTGTCTTTTGCTATACAGATGAATAGGCAGTTCTCAAAAGAAGGTATGCAAATGGCCAACAAACATATGAAAAAATGCTCAGTATCACTCATGATCAGAGAAATGCAGATCCAAACAACAATGCAATACCATCTTACTCCGGTAAGAATGGCCATAATCAAAACATCAAAAAATAATAGATGTTGGCATGGATGCGGTGAAAAGGGAACACTTCTACACTTCTGGTGGAATGTAAACTAGTACAACCACTACGGAGAACAGTGTGGAGATTCATTAAAGAACTAAAAGTAGAACTGCCATTTGATCTTACAATTCCATTACTGGGTATCTACCCAGAAGAAAGGAAGTAACTATACAAAAAAGATACTTGGACACGTATATTTATAGCAACACAATTTGCAACTGCAAAAATATGGAACCAGCCCAAATGCCCATCAACCAATGAGTGGATAAAAAAAAGGGAATGAATTAATGACATTCAAAGCACCCAGATGGAACTGGAGACTATTACGTGAAGTAACTCAGGAATGGAAAACCAGACATCACATGTTCTCCCTCGTAAGTGGGAGCTAAGCTATGAGGACACGAAGGCATTAAAAAAAAAAGAATAATACAATGGACTTTGGGGACTCAGGAAAAAAGAGTGGGAGTGGGTGGGGGACAAAAGCCTACATGTCGGGTTCAGTGTATACTACTTGAGTGATGGGTGCACCAAAATCTCACAAATCACCACTAAAGAATTTATTCATGTAACCAAATAGCACATGTTCCCCCAAATCCTATGGAAATAATTGGTTTTTAAAAGTAACCCTTCCAACCTTGTAGTGGGCTGTTCACCTAGTCACCCTGTTAACAAACAAAATGCCTCCATTATGTTTTAGTTTTTCTGGAAAATGTTTATATAATAGAATAATGTTTCTTTTAAGTCCATTCCTGAGTAGGTGCAAATGACTTGAAAGATCTTCTTGTAACTTCCCTTTCATTCCATTTTCCAAAATTTTCCCTTATTTCTTCTGCCTTTCTCTAATTTTTTGACCTTGTTGTTCACTGATAAAACCTAAAGTGACTGAGGAGCATGCACCAAGCCACCCGATTTTTCTTCTCTTTTATTGATAATAAAAGCCCCAGTCTTGTGTGCAACGTGACTTCCCTATTTAGAGTGATTTAATCTTGGTGGCACGTTATTATCTGTGGGCTTTTAACTTTTGATTCTGTGGTGTTTCATTAAATATAATGTTTATTTGTAGGCCTAAGAAGTATTCTGGAAGAGTAGAAATGCCAAGGACCTATATTTAGAGAAATTATGGTGCTGATTTTGGTTTTACCACTTTCTAATGTATGATCCGAAGGGTGTCAGGGACGATAACCCACTCTGAGTGATAAGAGACTTATTCAAAGTACAGAACTTGCTATCTCTGGTCCAGTGGTGGCCTGAAGTTTCTATAGGTCAACTGAGAAGGCATTTGGGAAAAAATGCCAAATGCCCTTTCATGTGAAAGGCAGAGTGGGAGGGGAAAGCAAAGACAACTGGAACCCATGAGGACAATCTGGAATCCACAAGTACAAATTTGAACCTGGTCTGTTTTTCCCTGAATCTAACCCTGTGACACAGGTATCCTGACAAAGACCCTGGTAGCCTTCTCATGGAGAATCTGGTGGAGCCACACCCACCCCTGGCTCAGGAGTCAGAAAAGCTAGATGAGGAGAGCTATGGCCTCAGACCATCAGTGGGAGCCAGCACAGCAGAGACACTCAATAAGCAAGTGCTTGGCACCCTGCATCAACCTTCAGAGCACAACAGCTGCTGCTTCTCTTCCAACATCCAACCCCTGCACAAAGTTCTCCTGGGAACATCCCAACCTGGATTTACACTGGGAAGGGAATTCTAGGACTGTGGTTTCGGCTTAGCTAAACAAACGTTGTATAAAGCCAGTACACTGGGTGTGTCTATAATCCAACTGAACTCTGATTTCCTCAACTGTAGTGCAAGTTTATTATAGGGGAAAAAAAGTCCTTGGCATTTGGTTGGTGTTCCATAAATGGAGATTATTATTATTAGATAGATGCAGCATACTCAGATTGACTTTCTTTGATACTCATCACTTGAAAGGAAATACAAACTTAATCCTTAGTAGTTCCAAAATAGTCCATAGTCCTCAATTCATGCTTAGCAATCACCAAGGCTTTCTCCTGAGAACACTTCTTCCTCTATTGCCTTTTCAAGGGTTAGGAATGGGGTCCCCATTGCTGCTTCCGAACCATTTTCTCTCCTTCCTCCTTCAACTCAGAGTTCGTAAATTATGTCATTGACATTTTATCCCTTCTTGTTGCTATCTCTACCAACTTGCCACGCACATGGAATCATGAATTGATGGCACTGACATCTGTCTTACTGTCAGTTTTACCACGATGGCTGTCAAAATCCTAGATGACTTCCACACCTACATCAATGATTCATTCTACACCCTTAGTTTTTTCCTTTGCTCCATATGGACCATTTATTCTTAGGGTTGGACTGTAGATGTGACTTCATCAATACCAGTTTTGAAATATCTTATTTAAAGCATTGTTCTTTCCACTGACTACCTCTTATCTTCTTTTCTCAGTTCTTGTGGTATTGCACCAAGCCTCGTCCAATTGTGTTTCTAATATTTTTCATCCACTCCTTTCTCTCCACACACAGTTCACAGCCTCATTTACCTTCTTACTTAGTTTTGAGTTTATGGACAGCCAAGTTAACCTCTCCATTACAAACCCCATTAAGTTGCACGCACCTCTCTTTCTTTATCATAATCACCTTAAAAAATCCCAACCCAGTTTAAACCTAACTATCTTTTTACTCAGTGCTGGCACCCAAGCCAAATGCTAGAGAAAGAGTCAACAAGAAGGAAGACACAGTCTTCTCATAACCTAATTTCAGAAGTGACATTCTATCACTTATGCTATATTCCATAGAAACAAGTCAAGAGATGTAGTGTATGATGAAGGGAAGGAAATTGCACAAGGGCATGAGTACTAGAAAGCCAGGACCATTGGAGGCTATTTTAGAGGATGCCTACCATATCCAAGTTGCCAGTGACCAAAATCTCACCAATACCAATGGGCAATCTTCTGTCTTCATCTTAATTGACTTCTCAGTGTCATTTGATAGAATTAATTACTTCCTTCTTAAAATACAAGGTCTCTGGTTTTCTCTGTCAGCATATTTATTGGTTTTGTTTTTCTCACTGATGACTCCTTCTTTAGTGACCTCTAAATATTATTGAAATATCTGAAGGTTCTTTCCTTGGTCCTTTTATCTTGATACCTATATTCCTGGGTGATCTCATTCTATCTCATAGCTTTTTAAAAAATTAATTTACTGTTTTGATACAGGAGTCTCACTATGTTGCCCAGGCTGGTCTTGAACTCCTGGGCTCAAGCAATCCTCCCACCTCAGCCTCCAAAGTAGCTGGGACTATAGGCACGTACTATCCCATAGCTTTTAATAGTATCTATATTCTGACATATCTCACATCTGTGGCTTTTCTAGTACCTTTCTCATTAGCTACAGAATCATACATCCAATTGCTCACTCGACATTTGTTTTCCACTTGGATACCTGATAAGCATTTCAAATTTGCTTACCTGCAAAAAAGACGATTGATTTATCCCAAGCCTACCCTCTTCTCTGATCATCTCCTATCCTAATATCCCCCACCTTTTAAGTAAAACACCGTTGATTTCTCCTCTTCGCTCATACAATGCAACCAGTTCATCTGCAAATCCATTATTCTCTCCTTCCAAAACACGTGCTGAATCTTACCTGGTTGGCCCATCTCCATTACTGTAGCTCTCACCTGGACTACTAAAGTGGCCTCCTATCTCTTCTTTTCTTCGGTCTTGTCCTCTTCACAGCAGCCTCTGCAGAGGGAGCCACAGAAAATGTTTTAGAGCATAGGTCAGAGCATGTCACTGTCCTGGTTAAAATGCTTCAAAGGCTTCCTATAGTAATGAGAATTAAATCTAGAATCTTCCTTCACTCTCTAATATAAAACAGATGTATTAGTCTGTTTTGTGTTGCTATAAAAAAACCCTGAGACTGGGTAATTTTTAAAGAAAGAGGTTTATTTGGCTCACAGTTCTGCATGGCACCAGCATCTGCTTCCGGTTAGGACTTTAGGAAGCTTACATTCGTGGTAAACGTAAAGGGGGAGCAAGCATGTCACATGGTGAGAGAGGGAGGAAGAGGGGACAGAGGTGCCGTGCTGTTTTAAATTCCCAGCTCTGCCTGTAATCCCAGTGATTTGAGAGGCTGAGGTGGGAAGACTGCTTGAGACCAAGAGTCCAAGGCTGCAGTGAGCTATGGTCATGCCACTGCACTCCATCCTGGGTGACACAGCGAGATCCTGTCTCTAAAAACACCAATAAAAGTTAAAAATGAAATAAACAACCAGCTCTTGAGAGCTGAACTAAGAGAGCAAGAACTCCCTCTTTACCATAGGATGGCACTAAGCCATTCATGAAGGATCAGCCCTCAAGACCCAAACACCTCCCATTAGGCCTCATCTCCAATATTGAGGATCAAATTTTAATATGAGTTTTGAAGGGACAAATATCCAAACTATATCACCAGATAATAATCTGCCTCTTTCAAACTCATTTCTATGTCTTCAACTCAACTCTCCTCTTCAAGTTCAGTTCCCTCCCTCGTTCCCTTCATTTGTCACTCTCTACCAATAGGGGCCTTCTTTTTGTCTCTCCCATATGACTAACTTGTTCTACTTCAGGGTCTTTGCACTTGCTTTTTTTTTCTGCTTAGAATGTTTTTCCCCCATAATCTTTGCAGAGTTGCCTCTTTCTTATACTTCATGTCCTACTAAAACATCTGCTTTCCTAGTTACCTTCCCTGACCACCCCATGTAAAGTAGTGTCCATCCCTGTTATCATCCCAAGGCAGGGATCCTTGGGATGACAGCAGGATCCTATCATGTCCTATTTTGTCATTTTTCTATGATATTTATCAGTAAACAAACTACTTTATTTCAGTGTTTTTGTGTCTGTTTTGTCCCTCTCTCCCACCAGAAAATGAGCTAGAGTTTGGGTCTTTGTTTCTCTTATTCTTCACAGTATGGTTAGTACCCAGAGCAATGTGTGACGCATCACGAGTGCTCTATAAGTGTTTAAACTGACTGCCTGATCCAACCAACGAATGTAATTGAATACCCACTGTCCACACACCTTCAAGACAGGCCCTTCACTTTTATTGGTAAGAGCGATCTAAGGACTAAGGAAATCCACCTAAGTGATAACCAAGGGGCTAATATCCAATTCATTTCTAAAGTTCATTATTATCCACTTAATTAACTGGATCATCTGGTTTTTTTCATGCCTAGAACAATTTTTGGTTTATTTTTACATTTATGGGTGAAGAAAGTGAAGCTTGAAGAAGAAAAGTGAATTTTGGCCCAAGGTCACACAGCTGGTAAGTGGCAGATCAGGCACTGGAACTCAGTCTGGCTGTCAGTAGATCTCTACCCACCCAACTGCCTTTCCAAGGGCTGAAAATCTGCCTCATTTGTCCAACAGGCTGTCCAAGTGCCCTTAGATCATAAGAGGAGCAAGGGACCAGGCAAAACAAGGGGAGGTTTTGTTTCCTCTAGAGAGGAAGAAAACATGTAGCTCCTATCTAGAGAAAAATCCTCTCCACGATTTCCCAAAACACATTCCACCAAAAAGAAATCCCCCATAAATAATGTTTCCATTTTGCTCCCATTTTGGTCCAGCATGTAAGAGAGTCTCTATGAATAGTATTTTGAGTGGCAGGCAGAGAAGCAAGTGGGGCAGGGAGGGATCTTACGGTGGGATAGCTCAAAAGATACGAGATTGCTTTTATTATCACATTAGCTTCCCTGTCCATCATCAGAGTCAATTCTGCTGGCCTTGCTCTCTAGCAAGGAGCCTCTCCCTCCCCCATCAATCCATGCATTTCTCTCCCAAGGCTGTATCATATCTGGAAAAGAGCCACATTCCTTATAGTTCCTGGGAAGGCTAGGTCTCAAACATCACACATCTTGGATTAGATCAACACCTCTCTGGTTGGTGCAACTGTCAGGGAATAGGAGTTTTTATTCTATTAAGGTTTTGGAGACACTCATGGAGCAGGAATTTTAAATAGGCAGAAAACATTATAATAGTAGCTACTGTTAATAATTATAATACTGGATACTGGCATTATTCTAGGTGAATTAAACATATTTATTCTTGTAATTCAGTCCTCCCAACAATTGTAAAAATTGATGTTATTGTCGTCATTTTTATATATGGGAAAACTGAGTCTCAGAGGGTTTAAGTTCTCATTATTGGTATTAGTTAGAATTAGCTTTGACTGCAAGTGACAGCAACCCAAGATTGTCTGAAACAGAATGTGAGTTGTATTTTCCTCTCTCAGGCCACACAGGGCTGGGATCATGGCTTCCCAATTGTTAAACTCCATGCCTCATGTTTCTCTGCCATCCTCCGTACAGGGCTTCCATCTGATGGTCCAAGATGGCTGCAGTGGGTTGCCAACTACTCACTAGCAGGAAGTAATAAAGGGAGAAGAAGAGAATTTCCACTTCTCTCAAGGACACGGCTTGGAAGTGACAAACACTACTTCTACTTGCAACCATTGATCTGAACTATATCTCAAAGACTTGCGCAGCTGCAAGAGAGACTGGCAAACATAGTCTATTCTGGGTGGCTACGTGCCCAGCTAAATTCAGGATTTACGTTTTTGAGGAAGAAGAGGAAAGGGATGTTGAAAGACAATTAGCAGTCTGGCACAAGAGGGATGTGGACCCAGGACTATGTGGTTCCAGAGGCTAGAACCTTTTCATCACCCCACACTGCTTCTTGAGCACCTTGGCAGCCAAGGAGAGGAGGCAGAGTGCCAAAGATAGATTTTCTATGTGTCCTGAGATGGCCTGAGGTTCTGAGCATGAGACACATGCTATACATTATTTTAGATATGTCCTCAGTTTTTTTGCTCCAGTGTTTTGAATACTTTTATACACTCGTCCCATATATTATCATTGTTTATTTTCAGTTTTCCTGAATCAAACATTAGCTAATTGGTAATGTTTATTACATGAATGACTGAATTGATGAACCAGCCAATTTTGTTTATGTGTCTCTAGCATAATGTCTAGCATTTTACAGGTATTCAACAAATAGATGTTTATTGAATGGATGGTTGGAGAGCCAACAGCTTTTCTAATTCAGTATTTTTTTCTCATTTTGAGTAAGCACAGCCTACCTTCTCAGCCTATCCTGTTCTCTTCAGGGATGGGAGAAGAGAGAAAACAGAAAAGAAAATAGGAAAAGAAAAAAATAGGGCAAGGTATATTTATTATACAAGTTCTCTCCTCCCTACTTCCTTTTCTCTGTTTAATTTTGATGCCACAACCATGAATTTTTCTACCCAAATGGACTTCCACAATACACTTTGGGGAATGGTCTAAGGATGCTACCTTCAAGCAGCCTGATGACCAATGAACTTAGAAATATTTAGAGAAGTTGCAGCTAATTTTATTTGGTCAAAGTTTACATGATTTCTCTTTGTGACATTTTCTTCCCTGAGAACCTAAATAAAATTGTGTCTTTCAAAGCTCTAAAGATAAAATAAAAGTTTGAAAATCCCTTGCAAGTTAGTTCTGGCAAATTCATAGTCATTTTAACTCCATAAAGAAGTAAACATCATCACATTCCTCATGAAAAACTCCAGCAAGAGCCACTGGCACAGTTTGAATATAAACATCCAGCACTAAATGACTTCATCAAGCTACAATCCCTGTGCTCAGCGATTTAGAGGAAATCAGCAGCTTCACCAAGGTTTATTTTGTTTTTTTTTTTTGTTTTGCTGAGCAATTGGGGGCCAAAAATAAAACACTATTACATCAAACTGCAGACAAATAAAAATCTGAATACATTTGCTGTCTTCTCGGGGCCTTTCTGAACCTAATGAACACAGCAGAGCCCAAAGCTGTCAAGATGTTTCTTGCCATTAGGCTCTGGGGGAGATCGTCCAATAAGTCCTGATGGCATTGCCAGTTCTGAGGGTAAAGTAGACGAAAGTTCGGAAGAATGTAAATATTTTCTCATAGATGAAAGGGAGATCTAACACATTCCTCTGCCCTTTTCAAAGGAAGGCAAGATGAATTATTTGCATTAATTAGCATGTTGAAAAACTCCTGCTGGATTGCCAAGTGTGTTCCTGTGGGTGGTGGGAAACATGTAAATATGATGTACGGCAATCTGTCAAAAAGAGCCAATGTTTTGGACTTTGTGAGTACATATGAAATGTGAAACAGCTTAGCCAGGTATGTGGCATTGGTCTTTCCAGTCAGTTAAAAAGATGAACATTTGTCTAACAACATTGGTATACAGTGCTTGAGCTTTGATATGCCAATTTGCTCAGAATACTAGCCATTGTTAAAAGAAAACTCTTTGGGAGAAAGGTTAAATTATTATTACCTCCAGCATAGATAAAACTTAGTGAACACTAAACAAAATATTTCATTTAATTCTCAAAGCAACCCTTAGAGCAAAGTACAACTGGTACAATCACCATCTAACAGAAAACAAAAATGGAACATTGGAGTGGTTAGGTAATTTGGCCCCAAATTTGGCCCCAAATTGCTCCTGAAGGTACTAAATGGTAGAGTCGGGCATTTGAACGAGGTCAGTCTGACTTACAGAGCCAATATCCTTCACTGAGTTATGGTGAAGACTTTGTCCATCTTTCTAACTGGATGTCATTTCAGGAGTTACTTAGCTTTGCTCTGCCTCTATTTCTTTGTCTATACAAGAGGAACAAAAATAATTGTATATCATTGGTTTGTGAGGATTAAATTATATACTGAATATAAAACATTCAGTAAATGTCTTGTTACATGCATCATGCTATGATTATTCTTTTAAAGTGTCTAATTCAAGACTGGGGAAAAATCTAATTACCATCCACTTTTCTCATTTGGCGAGTAGAATTTGGACTGAGTAAACTACACTTATTGCCAACAGAGCTCACATTCATGGTCCTACACTGACAGAACTTGGAGGAGTCCACATTAAGCCTTCTTCACAGTAATTGATGAGGAAATTGAAGTCCAAAGAGCCCAGGCATTACTGGGGCTTTAGACTGGGGAACCGGGCCTTGGTAGAACTCTTCAAAGTTACTGATGTGCCACATCATGTGAGTACAATGAACTCTTATCTACCCTTCTGCTTTCATTTTATTGCTCAAATGTGTCCTTTATAAACAGTGACCCCATGTTAGTTATTAATCAAGTACATGTTAGTTCAACATGTTTTTTCATATTTAAAAATGTGAAAAATAAAATTTTCATTTTCCCAAAAGTAAAAAATCCATTGCCTATAAAAGTTTACTCTTCTTTTTGACATGTATTAAAAGAAGCGCAGCATACATAGAATCATTTAAAAACCAACTTGAGGAAGCAAACCCAGAGCAATCACAATTATAAATATATATAATTTAAAACAATGTATTTTGTAAAGATATTATTTTTACCTTGAAAGTCCATATAAAACAACAGTTCCACGTTAGAATGGGCAACATATACATGTGCTCATTATATTTGGTTTTTAAAGGTTGATTATTAAATAGAAACGTTCTGATATTTGGGTCTATTATGTTCACAACACCTTAAAACATTCTCATTTTATCATCAAAAACCCCATGAGGGAGGTATTATGATCCCCATTTTAAAATGAGGTAACTGAAGATGTTTGATAATTTACTGAACATTCTACAGCTACAAGGGGAAAAACTGAGACTAAAATCCAAGCCTGTATGATACCCAAAGCTCAATATTTTTCCATTATTCTAGTGCTTTGAACAGAATTATGCACCACAGTTTATTTTTACCACGTGTTATTTCCCATCCCACTTTTCACTTTGCTGATTGTATCAGTCACAGTCCAGTCAGGGAAAGAGAATTACACATTTTAGAAATCATGACGATAGCAGAGGAATTGGAGTTTACATGATTGCGGAAGAGTTGACAAGCAAAGGCCTGGCTGGAGGAGGGAATCACAGGATCGTAGAATGGTCTCTAGCCACTTTCCCTGAAGCACTGGTGCCTGGAGTGAGTCAGAGCTTGTGAGAGAATCTGAGAAGCCTTGCACGTCTCTGGTAGAGCCTAAATCACACACCTAGGCACTTGCTGCCAGGGAGACTGGGAAAGTAAGGGAGAAAGGGGAAATTGTCCTCTTGGAAACTTGTCAAAGACTGATTCTCTGCAGGCTGCAGTCTAGAAAATGAGCTGCTCCTTTACAACTTGATGGAAACTGGCTATAGGACAGGCTTAAGGCATTCATTTCTGGCCAACATGAGTCTTGGATCCCAGGAGAAAGGCTGGTACTTCCTGAGTCTTGAATGCAGATAGAGGTGCTGGAGCTCAAGCCAATAGCTTGCTACATTATACAACCATCAGAATTCATTCCCTATCACAAGAACAGCATTAAGGTAACTGCTCCCATGAATCGATTACCTCCCATCGGGTCCCTCCCATGACACATGAGGATTATGGGAACTATTAATCATCTTAACACAATTCAAGATGAGATTTGTGTGGGGACACAGCCAAACCATATCACATGTCATATGACTATTATACCCTGAACCTTTACTACCTGAGGGGAGAGGCCATTGCTAATCACTTAGTTCATAAGTACCATGGCCCAAGGTTGGGGTCTCTCTAGAGGATTCTGTTGTCTGGCCCTGTTAAGCCACTGTGCTCTGCTCCAGAATGCAGTGGATTATAGGGGCCTGCACAATGGCTGCTGTTTCTATCTTTGTGAGCGCCATTCATTTAGTCATTTAGCCAGTTCTGGTGTGTGTGATGAATGGCATTTTCCCTTTTTACCCAAGAACAAGAAACTGGCATCTACCTTTGGGATATGAGACTTTCAATATGGAAAATTCCCCAAATGTAGGAAAGATAGTGAAAAACACTGGGTGACCACAAAGCCTGACAGATATCTACTACTCCCAATAAATGTTAATTTATAATTAATTTCCCCTCTGTCTTCCCTATTCACCTATTCTTGGTGGACTCCATTATCTTGGGAGTTGATTTTGGTATCAGGCAGACCTGGGCAGGCTTGAGTCCCAATTCTTCTTCTACTAAAACCATCAGGCCTTGGGAAATTAACAGTATCTCTTAGGAGTCTCAGTTGCTGATTTGTGAAATAAGGCACACTAGTAAGACTTATTTTAAAGCATAATTGTTATAATTAAATGAAATAAAGTATACGAATAACTTACTACTATGTCAAGTACATAAGGAACACCTAAGAAATGCAAGCAATTCTTATATGAAGACTTCAAGGAAAGTAGTTCTATCATGCTCTTCATTTTTTAGGGCTTGGTCTGGTGATAGTCTATTCTTTTACTAACATTCACCCTAAAATCCGGTTCCACTGATGATTTTTGGAAATACGCTCTTCATCAAAGAAACGGTAAGGAGGAGAGAAAGGACTGGAAAAGCGCATAAGGCTCATGGAAGTTCACACCTATATATCACAGGTAGAAAACAAACTCAATTTAAATCCCAAAAGTGCAAAGCAGCATGATGTAGAGCAAAAGCTGGCCTTGCGGTCACAACCCAATGTTGAATTTCAGCATTCTTTCCTCCTAGCTGTGGGACCTTGGCACTGGCACTTGAGACCCACTCATTTATTCGCTCAGCCAGTCATGCGGGCAGCAAACATTATTGATCACCTGTCATGTGCCAGATGTGAACTGGTGTGAATAATACAGAGAATTCTGTAGGGGAGCTAGGCATGGTGGCAAATACTCATGAGTCACTGTGAAAAATGTGATAATAGAGATGTTTACAAGATATAATGATGGCACAAAGGGAGCTTAACACTTTCCGGGTGTAGGGGAGGACTCAGAGGATGCTGTACACAGTAGGCAGCATTACAACTGGGTTTCAAAGACTGTTAACTAAAAAATCTAAGATCTATAAATTTTGAGAGACTTTATTTCTTATAAGAGGTTACAGCCCGCAAAGATGGTTCTCCTGCAGGCTGCGAAGTGTCACCTTTGGCAAAGGCCAGAAGACAGACACTTCGATGGAGGTCAAAGGAGGAGGAGGAGTTGGGGCAGGTGCTTTATGCTGAAATGGGTTTGGCTAATTATACATATTCAACAGGTCACAAAAGGAACTATAAGTATTCAAGAAAGTGGTCCTAATGCATGTGTATTCACTATACACGCATGTAACATATGACCCATGTTCGTTTTGGGGGTGGAGATTTAATATTGTGATATATACAATTAGGCCCCAGATGTCAAAGCCTGAAGCTGGGACACGGAGGCAATCAAGTGCGTAATCTCTGTAAAACTGGCCAGCATTAGTCCGTGGTTGGTGCTCTTCTTACCAGTAGAAAGTTACCGAGATAAGTCTCTTATCTAGTCAAAGCTACAGTTATGGCTTGTGGAACAGGTAGGGTAGGAGGGGGACTGAGGTGGTGTTGGTCAGTTAGTCAGTAGTCAGTGGTGGCAGTAAATTGAAAGTGACTGAGTTGCCAATTGTTTGAATATTGCTTACCCTGAGACAAGTGCTTGTTTGGCTGCCACAGAACAAGAAAAATCTTACGAAGTTAGAGCATACTTCATTCTTTCAGTGTAGGGTGCAGGGCTTAATTAACCCTTGCCTGGCGCAGCCTTAGGCCCTGTTTGTAATTTGGTATTTTATTGTCACAGAGAGTCTGTTCTGGCTACTTTAACATTAATGCTGGTTGGTTGCGTCTAGACTGCAAAAGTGAAGAGGTACAATGAGACGTGTCTAACCTCCCATCCTGTCATGACCAGGAACTCAGTTTTTAAGGCTTCTCTGGGCTCCCTTTGGCCAAGATGGTGTGATGGTGTCCATTCAGTCAGTTGAGAGGCTTGGGATTTTACTTTTAGTTTACAAGACTGAGTAAGAATTTTCAAGGCAGGCAAATGGAAAAAGGACATGATAGACAAGGAGAAAAGCCTTATGCTTACACCTTACAACAGATTAATCCTGGCCTGACAGAAATCAAAGGGCCTAGATAATCAGTCATCAGATATTTTTTAATGGGTCAAACTTTTAACGACAGAAAACTCCGTATCCTCCTCCTCATCGTGATCATCACAAACAACAACCAAAGCACTGAGAAGCTGTTAAGCTCAGGTCCACAGGATTAGCCCAGGCAGAGTGAGTGTCCTTTGTATTTAACAAAGGCTCATTCTGGAAGAGGATATTGAGTCACTTGCCTGAGTCTCAGGAATTGTCACACTTTTACTATATCAGTATCACATATCAATGAACATTATTTTGGAGATCTCCAGAAAGAGCCATATTTTCAGAGTGAGAAGGCAGGCATAAGAGGTAAATCACTATATTACAGTTACATCAGAAATGAAGAAATTGGCTACATGAACCAACATTTCTATGATATAGTGTGAGTATGGTTACAGGTATAACATATTTGACATAGTAAACCAATGTAGTTTTATTTGCTTTCTAAATCACATTCCCTTGCAGTCTTTCAACTTCATGGCTGAGCTGGGAGGCTCATTACTCTAGGGAAAGTGAGGACAGAGCCTACCTAGGAAAAAGAGTCACTGAGTATCAAAGTCTATGATAAGTCTTGAAAATCAGGCTTAAAAAAAACCAGAATTTTAAAATTTCTTTAACTCCCATTATTAGATCGAGTGCAAGACCTTATGAGACTCAATTCTTCTTAGAGAGTGTCTTACTTTAGCTCATAACAAAATACCACAGACTGGGTGTTTTTAGCAACAAGTATTTATTTCTCCCAGTTGTAGGGGCTGGAGTCTGAGATCAGGATGCCAGCCTCGTTGGGATCTTGGCGGAGGCCCTCCTCCTAGTTTACAGACAGCTACCTTCTTGTTATATCCTCACATGGCAGATGGCAGAGACAGACAGAGAGGGAGAGGGAGCTCTGGTCTCTTTTTGTCTTCTTATAAGGACATCAATCCCATCATGGGTGCCCTACCTTCATCTAAATCTATTTACCTCCCAAAGGCTCACCTCCAAATAACAACACCTCGGAGATTAAGGCTTTGGAATATTAATTCTGGGAGAACACAAACACACCGTCCATAGTAAGGAGGCATAACTCAGGATATGGCAGAAAGGAAACAAAAGCTCTTCCCTTCTCACTCATGTAGGCTGTAGCAAGAAGAGTCGCAGAGGTAGAGCTAGAAGGAAGCACTTTATGATCCTGTTTTCCCTTCTTAAAGGTCCCCTCTGATATAAAACCTCAAATGTCCAGAAAGCCATGAGATGATGGGCATTAGAAATGGATGGAGTGAGAGGAAAGCATTAAGTCTGAAGGAGTACTACATGAGACCTCTTTAAGACGGCCCAGTATAGGGCAAAAGAGCGGTGGAAGGAAGCTTGAGAGGTGAGGAGGAGGCTTCACTCTATCTCCTATGCCTTGCACAGCATTCAGGTAACCCAGGTGTTCCTACATCCTTGTGAGTAGGTACACAGAAGGCCAGACTAACACAGAATCAAAGAGGCTCCACTGCACAAAGATTTTGTAACAGGGAAGGTGGCTGAGACCACGGATGTCACTAGTAAGGACCAGTACATCACCTCAACAGGGCTAATGGGACAAATCATACCTCAGAGGTCGGTAGCCTAGAAGTTAAGCAGCTTGGACATGTAGCAGAGATGTGCAAGGACCTGGAGCCTCACTCCTTAAAGTATGTGCAAGGACCAGCAGATCAGCATCACTGGATCTTGTTAGATACGAAGATCTTGGGCACTATTGTGGAACTACTGAATCAGAATCTGCACTGTGACAAGATGAACACTTAATTCATGTCACATTTAAGTTTCAGAAGCAGTGAAATAGAAGACATTATATGGATCCAAGGCCTCTGCCTCTCTCCTGTAACCCACTATGAGATTATACACTAAAATCACCCTCTGTAGCCATGTGTTATCTTGGAGAGAAGTAAAAGACAGGGGAGAAACTGTGAAGACCAAGAATTACCCAGAGACTCAGTTTTCTAAAGACATTAGCTGAATTCTTGAATTGGACCAAGTTTACTGGATTGGACCAAAACTGGTCCCTCAAGATTAATCAGAGGTGAAAAAATGAAACTACATTTTCTTTGCCCATTTGAAAGTAGTAGGGCTAGATTGACAAGGACCACCACAAAATGATCCTTGCATTTAGGGAGCAAATAGAGACTATTTTCCTGGTTTTTGATGTTTTCATTACTCATGATTCTTCTCGGTCAGGTAATATGAATGCTGCATACATTGTATGGTTTCTCACTTGCTGTTTCATATTCCTCACCTATTTTTATAGTCTTTTGGGCATTTACATTTTTTTGACTCATTTCTTACTGAATGGATCCACAGGTCTATTTGCACAGTAGGAGATGCAGCTTAAAGTGGAGCTTTTTTGTTTTTTTTCTGCCCTGGGATTTAAGCAAGTCTGGACATATCTACACAGCTGGTAGAGAAGGCTGGCAGGACTCTATTTACTTAAAGGAGTAAAGACCCATGTAGTAAAGAATTAATTTTAGAGGAAGAGAGTGGAGGTAAAGGAAAACGTCTCAACATATAATGTATAGCAAGTCTTGAAAATTAGATTTATTATTTTTGTTGTAAAGGAGTTTCTAACATTCTTTTACTCCGAATTATTAGATAAAATGCCAGACCTCTTGGGACTTAATGATGCTTAGAGAGGCATTATTCAGAATCTGACAGGGAGGAAACAAAAAGCCCAGCCCCTCTGGCTCAGTTGGTTCATGGACAATGAAAAAGAGTGGGGTCTCACTCAGATCATCTCTTACTTCATCAACGAAATGAGGGCCCATAGGCACAATTACCTTCGGTTCCCCAGTACTGTCCCAGTAAATACTTATATTTATATTCATCCACAGCAACTTTTCTCTTGTCTCAGAGGATGCAATGTTGCATGTTTTGTCAAATACTTGTGCCTTTGACTCCATCCCTTCCCACCTCTTAGGGGACCTCCTATTATCAGAGAGAAAAATCTTTTCCTCTGCCCTCTCAGGTTTAGTCCCTGAGGATTTGCAAATTAAATTAACAAAACACAGATTAACAGGAGGAAAGCACATAATTTGTATTAATACTTATGTGCCTAAGAAGTCACAGAAAATAAGTGAAACTCAAGAAGTGGTTAGACTTTGGGTTTATATACAATTTTAACAAGGGAAAGGGGTTTGGGGCTTTAAGGGACTATAAATCATGGGGAAATGACAAGGAATATGTGGGAGAACTAATGAAACAGAAGGGATATTTTTTAAAGGTCTGTTTACGCAAACTTATCTCTATGTTGACTTTCTATCTCTGATGATAAGAGTCATTCTTCTCTTGGTGGCAGGTATGGCATCTTCACAAAGGTAAATTTATGCCCTGATTTTAAGCACATGATAGGAAGGCAGTATACCCTTCCTGCATCTGTTGATTTTCAATTGCCTTCAGCTCAAAAAAATTCTTATGCCATAGTGGTGTATATTGGGGTGGCATGTTCTGATCCCCCCAGTATATCAAGCACAACTTCCCTTTGTTACAGCTTTATTTCCTCCTATACTTGCTTCTTTCTCTCTCCCTGCAAATATGTTCAAATTCTTCTCATCTCAATGGTGCTTCCACTGGCCCTTCCATACTCACTCAAAATAATATTTACTGAGTGCTTACCAAGGGCAAGCGTTGTTCTAGATGCTGAGGGTATCGTGGGTGAATAATGCAGATGTAATCTCTGTCTTCCTGAAATGTACAGTCTAGTGTCTCTATGCCTTCTTGCTATCATCCAGTCTTATTTCTGCCTCATCTGAACCTCAGAGTAATCTATGCTGCCTGATCTTCCTCCTGTGATCTCTTCTTAAATTAGTGCCATCCTATCATCCAAGCCAAAAACCTAGGAGCTCATCCAAGTTTTATCCTGCTCATTACTTTTCCTATCACCAAATCCAGTGGATATGATCTAAAAAGTTCACAATGATTCCTCTTCTTTCCACCTCTACTGCCATGTTTCTAGACTGGCCTTAATCATCTTTCATTCATCAGTGGTTATTATAACTGGTCTTCCTGCCTCTGGTTTTAGCTCCATTAAATCCACCTTCCAGATAGAGGCTATAGAGGTCTCTCGTATGCTTATAAGCCCTCAGAAAGATTCTCAATTTCCTATAGGATAAGGTGCAAGTTCCTCAGTGGGGTCTCATACTTTTGTCACTGCTTCCATCTCCAGCTTCACTAACTCCCTGTATTCTCTCTACTTGCAGGTCTCCACAGATAGCATGTTTGGTATTTGTATGTTTTTAACCTTGTAACTGCCTGGAACAAACTTTTCTCAGGCCTTCTTGCCCACTGACACCTAGCTATATCTGCCTTCAGATGTTCCTAGATTTATTCTTCAAAGCTTTGCTGATAGTTACCTATAGAACTCTGAAAAGCCTTCCCAGAGAGTCCTTCTTCCTGGAGGGAAGACTTGGTGTTCTTCCTCTATGCTTCTATAGTAGTGTTTTACGTTATTTTATAGCTCTCTATTCTATCTTTCTTATCAGGCAGTGAGGTCCTTGAGAAAAGTGATTGGCAGATGGTGGGTACTGAGCTAATGTTTGTGGAATGAGGCATCAGATAAGCCTTGATCTGAGCTTTTCCATGATTGAGTGAGATTCCCTGAGCTACTGACATGGCGCCCAGTCCCAACTGTGGTTTTATCTGAAAGTGTCATTGAATATCCAGCTTCTCTTCCTAGCAATGAGACATTAATGACTCTATCTTTGCCTTTCACTCACTGCCCCATTAAGCCCGTCCTCTGGTAGGAACTCCAGTTGACCTGTGGCTGTGGGAGAAACATCTATGATGAACCATCACTATCACTTGCCTAGATCTTATCCCAGCACACTGAATTCTCTTTCCATTTAGACTAAAATCAGACATTTAAGGGTGAACTTGAGGGTTAAGCAAACAAATGTGGATACATTTGAGAAACAGGCCATCAGCATTACATGCCACTGAGCCTTTTAGTGTCTGAGACCTAAGGTTTTATTTGTTTACTCACCCAATAATTTTATATAAATGTATATTTACATTTTAAGTATTCTTTTAAAGCCACCACATAGCTTCACTATGACCAGAGAATGAAGACTCTTGACTATGGAGTGTCATGGAGGTATTTAAATCCCAGGGGTGGGGACTGAGGCCAGAAGATAAATGTGATGCAAGCTCTTCTGCTGAGACACATGTTTACCGTAAACAAGCACAGGTGCAAATGTCAGAGCTGGAAAGTAGACCTTAGGGATCATCCTGGTGAGCTACCATTTTAGAGATGCAGATACTGAGCCTATTAAAATTTTAAGTCAGTGCCTTCAGATGGACAGAGATGGGTAGCATTTGAATGTCCTGGAAAAATGGTTACAAATACTGTGTGAATTCCGTGTTTCTATCCCGGCAGGGATTTAACTCAGGTGTAGGTTAGAAATCATTGGTTTCAGTAATTTGTCAAGTTATTGGGTCACAGTCAGGATTAGAACATGGGTTCTCCGCTCTCTACAGTATAACACGTGGCCTTCCTGCATCTATCTAACGATAAACGATTCTACCTCTCTTCCACTAAATGCATGTGGAACCCTCACTCGGTCACACTTTACTTGCTATTCCTCCCAGATTTGTCCTATTTACAAAATGGATAAATAAATCATCTTAGTTTACATTCACATCGTTTATAAAATGTTCACAAGACAAAACAGCACTGGAGCCTTTCCACTCACATTAGGACTGCAGTGGTGTATACTATCCCATCCACCTGCATCTCCTGGGATCTTCATTTGCTTAATTGATAACTTTTCCTTTGAACTCAATCCAGCCCTTATTTCTCTATTTTGTCCCAAAATGATGTCATGAAAGATGTCAAATGACTGGTTGACATACAGAAACATTATATTTAACTTTTTCCTCAACTTACAGGCTTGCAAAACTATCAGCAAATCATTTGTAAAAATTAAAATGAACCTGTTCCCTATTTCTTAATATTCTCTCCTTCTTTAAAGTCTATGACCCAGGTCTCCTGGTTTTCTTTATATCTCTCTGACAATTACTTCTAAATCGTTGGCTATTTCTCTATTTTCTGTAGCCTGGTTTCTATCACTTCTGCATTCTCACATCATTTTTACATACTCTTCCCTGGTTTTCTCATCTAAATTGATGAATACAACCACCATCTATTTGATAATGACTCCAAGATCTATGGCCAGTCTTTCCAAATGTAGGCCCCATATTCTCATCTACACCTGAATGTTTGGCTGCAGCCTTATATCAGAGATGCCAGTCATTTTGTGTCTGCCAACATTCCCTTCTTAGAGATGTGCCCACATCCCATAAAGAGTAGTCACATAAATCACTCTGTGACTTCATCCCTCAGGCCACAGCTGATTTGACCCAAGTGGCTGTCTCATCCAAGCTGGTCCAGTCAGATTCCCTTGTGTGGGAATCAATTACCTCCAACTATAAGGTGATATAGAGCTTAGAATGTGTCCTGAGGATAAATATGCAGAGAAAGCCAATATACATGAAGAATCCAGAGATTGGGGCAGAAATGCGAAGGGAAGCAAAGCAAAGGACATCGTGATTTCAGAAAGACAGAGTAAGTGGCTGCCTGAGAATTTTCCAGTGCCAGTAAGCCTATGCTTTATTGCTTTCATTGTATTTCATGAGATTTACCATTCCTTTTTAAAATACAATTTGAAAACCTACTTTATGCCAGGAACTTTGCTAAGTATAAGAGAAATTTGTTGAACAAGGAAAACGTGGTCCATGACCCCACAAATCTACATTTGAATGCCTTCTCACAGTAAATTCTTGTTTACCTGCATTTCTTTGAGTATGTTTGTTTCTTGCATTCCAACAATTCACATGTAATTCTTTTTTTTTTTTCCTTTTTAAAAATTTTGTTTTTCTGGGTAAGTACTTAATTCTCAATATATCCCAAACCAACCTAGTCTTCCTCACTATGCCAACTCCTTCTCCAAAAAGCCTACAATCTTGATCAGTGGTAGTATGCACAATCTTGATTAGTAACTGGGTAGTATGCCCAGTTTTCAAAACTAGAAACCTCACAGTTGCTCTTTATTCCTCCTCTGCTTCGCTACACATCTAGTCCATTACCAAATGGGTTTTACCTCAAAATGCCCTTCCTTTCAGATCTTACTTTTTGTCCTTACTTTTATCTTGCCTCAGGTTAGATTCTTGATACCTTTCACTTAGGTGTTTCAACTACCTCCTGTCAGATACCTGCTGAATACCTGTCCCTACACAGCTCATCCTCCATGATGTCATCAGACTTCTTCCTAGGATCCATACTAGATCTTCACACATGCCTCCTAAACATGTCCACTGGCTTTCTATTACCCACCGTCCACCTGCCCTTGGCAACTACTTTTGTCATTATGAATCTACCTATTTTGGATATTTCACATAAATAAAGTTATACAATATGTGACCTCTTTTGTCTGGCTTCTTTCCTTAGCATAATGTTTTCAAGGCTCATCTATGGTGTAGCATATATCAGTGCTTCATTCTTTTTTATTGTGTATAATATTTCATTGCATGGATATCCCACATTCTGTTTATCCATTTATCAATTGAAAGATATTTGGATTGGTTCCATGTTTTGGCTCTTGTGAATAATGTTACTATGAATATTCCTGTACAAGCTTTGGTGTGAGCATATATTTTCAATTCTCTTGGCCATATACTGAGGTATAGAATTTTAGGGTCATATGGCAAATCTTTAACTTTTGAGGGATTGCCAAACTTTTTCCAGAGCACTGCAGCATTTTATAATATATTCCCACCAGCAATATATTAAAGATTCCAGTTTATCCATAATCTTACCAAGAGTTGTTATTTTCTTGGTTTATTATTAAAATGATCATGATAGCTATTCTAGTAGGTATGAAGTAGCATCTCATTGTGGTTTCTTATTTGCCTTTTTCTACTTCCTAATGAGTATCTATGCATATGTTTATCAGTCATTTGCATATCTTCTTTGAGAACTATCTATTCAAATTCATTGTTCATCTTTTAATTGGGTTGTCTTATTCTTGAGTTTTGTGAGAATTCTTTATATATTCTGGATATATCTGATATATTCTATGCATAAATTTTCTTCTATTCTCTGGGTCTTTTCCTTTGATAGTTTCCTTTTATACATAAAAGGTTTTAATTTTGATTAAGTCCAGCTTTTTTTTTCCCGCTACTTGTGCTTTCGGTGTCATATTTTAAAAACTGTTGCCTACCCAAAGGTCATAAAGCTATATCACAGCTGTTTTCTTCTAAGAGTTTTACAGGTTTAGCACTTATATTTAGGTAAGTCTTAGATCCATTAGAGATAATTTCTATAAACGGTATGAGGTAGAGGTCTAAATCACTCTTGCATATGAATATTCAGTTAACCCAGGAACATATATTGAAAAGAATATTCTTTCCTCATTTAGTGGTCTTGGAATCCTTGCAAAATATTTATTGACCATACATGTATGGCTTATTTCTGGATACTCAATTAGATTCCATTGGTATCTATACTCATGTCAGTACCATGCTGTTTTGGTTACTACAGCTTTGTAGTAAGTTTTGAAAATGAGAAGTGTGAGTCTTCCAACTTTATTCTTGTTTGCTTCAATAATTTAAAAGCTTGTGTACATCTTCTAATAAATACTTTTTAAACTACTGTGTGCTTATTTTACACAACTTAAAAATTTACTTAAGACTTTAAGATACAAATGAAGAGAGAAGCTTTACCTGTCATTGTCAACCCACTGCTAACATTTTGAAGCATTTCCCTCCACTTTTACAAATGTGTCTGTATGTACATCTAAGTATATCAATAATACACATTTTCATATTTATGGAAACTGAAATGTATAGCTTCATATCTTGCTTTTTTCCACACAGCATTATATCAGGAGTACTTTTCCATATTATTAAATATTCTTGGAAAATGTTATTTTTACAGCTGCATTCTGTTATATGGATATATAACAGTCACTTCTCTAGAGATGGATATGTAGGCTATTTCTAGTGTTTTCCTGGAATAAATGATGATGCAATAAACTTGCTTATGTGTCTTTTTGTACATCTCTAATATCCTTCTTAGGATAGATGCTATAAGTAGAATCACTGGATCAAAGGCTATTTTAAGTCTTCATTTTTATGATTAAATTCTGTACCATTCCTAATGAGTTACATGAATTCCAAGTTCTTTATGTATGGGTGCAAATAATTTACCTGTTTTATGTATAGCAAATTTTCTTCTCATTTTTTGTATCTACATTTAATTTTGGTAATTAAATATTTTGACTTACGGCAGCTTCAGATTTTTCATGAAATTAAATCTTCTAAGTTTCATTCTTGTTTTCATTTTGTATTTTGTTTAACTGTTTTAGGTTGGAATGTCCTTATTCACAAAGGGACCACAGATATTTGTCTCTCTCTATTTTCAGGTTTTGTTTTGTCTTGATCTCACTTAGCCATCTGAAGTTTATTTTAGTATTATGTCTTTAGGAACGACCTAATTTGATTCTTTCGTAACTTTTTAGACATAACATTTTGTTTATTATAGTCTTAAAATGTGTATTTGGTAGAACTGACCTTGAGTTTTCTGTCTTTTTTGGCATTTAGTGTGTACTTTTCCTCCAGATGAATTTTATCAGCACGTTGTCAAATTTTCAAAAAACCCCATTGAGATTTGGATGACGTTCGACTTCTACATTAATTGGACATCCTTATAGTGTATATTTCCCCATCCAGGAACATCTTCTATCTTTCTATTTCTATGAATCACAGCTGAGTTTTGTGATTTTCTTCATATGGATCATGCACATAAGCTTATCCCTCGGGTTTGCTGTGTGTCTTGTTAAAATCATGAATAGAAACCTTTTGTTGCTCTTCTATTTAAAATGTATTTTAACGGAGATATTTAATAAACATTTCAATTTGTATTTTTGTCTCAAATTTGTACCTTGACAGTTTTCAGTAGATGCTTTGGAGTTTCAAGATTATGTGATATTATTTGCTTATAGTTGTTATGTTGTCTCTTCATTTCCGGTAACATATGTCACTTTTCTTTTTCAAATATTAGTAGAATATTTAGAACTTTAACAGTATTATATAACAGTGTGGACAAAGGGAATCCTTATCTTTTTCCTTTGGTAATGGCAATGCCGGTAGTACTTGCTGTGCTGTTAAGAGAATAATTAGCTATTGGCTTAAGATAAAAATTCTTCCTTGTATTAAGGAAGCATACTTCTATTCCTGGTTTGCAAAATCATTTTTTTAAATAAAAATTTTGAGTTGAATTTTATTACAATCTTGTCATTATCCTTTAAAATAATCATATTTTTTTCTTCTAACAACTGACATCATGTGTGTGCGTGTGTGTGTGTGTGTGTGTGTGTATGTACACATATATGTATTTCCTAATATAAACCATCTTTACATTCCTGGGACCTCTTTTATTTGGTTGTAGTATAGCATTTATTTAAGTTATTGCTGAATCTTATTTGTTTGCATTTAGCACTTCTCATCATTATATTATGAAAGACTGGCCTGGCATTTTTTGTTGTTGTTTTGTGCTGTATGTGTCACCTTTTGATATTGTGGCTATTCCGCCTTTATAAAAAAAAGAAAAAGGAAAGGCCTCTGTCATCTTCTATGCTCTGAGACAGTGTGTGGGTTTTAGATTCACTCCGTGCAAGTTCCCCCCCTCTTGCTCCCTGGCTCACACTTTCCCATCTCCTTTCCACATCTCTGATTTCCACCAATTCACACCCATGTCACTGTTTTGGAGCATGATAGCTCTAAAGGTGAGATGCAGGCTGAGGTTGTCTGTCTGCTGCCAGTGAAGAGTCCTGTGTGTGTTTCCCCAGACTCTAAGTGTGTATGCCATATAAAGGGTCCTAGTGAGATTCATCTTAAAGGTGTTCACCAAGAGAATCATATGAATCCAAGACCCACCCATGGGTGGTCCAAGAAAAGTCCAAAGTTTGGGAGGTGGACAGTCCATGTGACCAGCCAGATGCTGCCTTGTCTGCCTCAGAGGAACTGCCCTTACCATGTCTAACAGGAAGAACTTCTAGGAAACCACCAAACTCCTATATAAAAGGGGGCCAACCACTGTGCAACCACCACATAGAAGGTACTGCTGCCAGATTACAATGTTCTGGGCAAGAAGGATCATTTGAGTTATAATGTGTCTTCCTCTTTTCTCCAAGATCTGAAGAAAGGAAGAGAGAAAATTTAAATTAAATGAAGGTTGGAGTTTTGATATCACACTAAATGGGATTTTAATTATTTAACAATTTCAGGAGAACTTTTATTACCAGAAAGTACCTAGAAAGCTATGGAACCTATCTGAGCTTGCTTCTGGGAAATGATTTCTGAGGGGAGTTAGAGGAGGTTGCGGTGGGAAAGAACAGTGTGGCTTGCTCCCAGGGGGTTCAGCTTAGGAAGCAAACAGGCCCAAAGAGAGGCACTTAGAGAACAATCACTGAGAGTGATTCCACACCTTCTTTCACACAGTTATTTTTAGAATATTCTACTTTATTGTGCTTTGGGAGGTGACGGCAATGTGCCAGTTAAGCTCAATCTTGGACATTGTGATGTGCTTTTTATTGCTATGATCTCTAATTGAAATAAAATGGAAGAACAAGGAAAGAGTTTAAAGAGAGCAAGAAAAATAGCTCGCATGGGCTTTTGGCAAAAGAAAAATATCTAGAAACCAACATATACTTAGGACAAATTAAAAATACAATTAAATACCAAAATGTACAGTTTGTGGATAAAAACTTTTTTTCCCAAAAGAGTCTGTATTAGTTCATTCTCACACTGCTGTGAAGAAATACTTGAGACTGGGTAATTTATAAAGAAAAGAGGTTTAATTGGCTCACAGTTTTGCAGGGCTGGGGAGGCCTTAGGAAACTTACAATCATGGAGGAAGGGGAAGCAAATATGTCTTTCTTCACATGATGTCAGCAGGGAGATGTGCAGGGCAAAGAGGGGCAAAAAGCCCCTTATAAAACCATCAGATCTCATGAGAACTCACTATCATGAGAACAGCATGGAGAGAATCGCCCCCATGATTCAATTACCTCCCAATGGGTTCCTCCCATAACACGTTGGGATTTTGGGAGCTAAAATTCAAGATGGGATTTGGGTGGGGACACAACCAAACTGTATCAGAGCCCAATATATTCAATATATTGGAAAAATTATAATTGAATGTGGCACTTTTTGCTTTGATCTGAGTATTTTCAATATCCTATTTATTAATTCTGGGTCTTTGACATACAACATTTTATATATTTCCTTTTTTTTTTTTGAAGTTTCTGTTAAGAACATTTATCAAATTTATTCATTTAAGTACGGGGGCATAGAAATAAATGATCTCCTCCTTTACCCAGGATTGTTTAAAATCATTTGGTAGACTCTCAATATTTTATGCAGATTGACTTTTTGTTTATTTGTTTTTGGTCAATGCAGTATGGTAAAATGAAACGGAGTTAGTTTTAATAATTTTCATAGTTGCCAATGATTACTTCAGCAGTTATGATTTTTTGAAACTATTAAATACAAAGTCCATATCTTAGGCTGGGTCCCCAGATGTAGACCCTGAGACAAGGATTTGAGTGCAAGCAATTTATTTGGGAGGAGATCCCAGGAAGTACTGCCACGGAATTGAGGAAGTAAAACAGGGAAGGGAAGGAAACCAGCATTGGGTACATTAAGGGCCAAGGTACCACTGTGGGCTACCTGCAGGGAGGCTGACGGGAGCCCACCTGCAGCGAGCTGGTTTCTATCCACCACCTCCATGTGGGCATTGGTTGAGAGCTTCTAGGGAAGGGGTAGGTGTCAATTTTTCACGCTTCCTACCAGCCTACGTGTGACACATATCTACAACCACGGAGTCCTGGGCAGTAAGGGACGACACAACGGTGAGTTCTAGGAATGACCAACCTCCACAACCTACGCTATGTGTATCTGCAGGGAGCTGGATCTGAGAGAAGACTGAGTATAAAATCACACAGTCCAAAGCCAACCTGGGTTCACACCAGCTCTTCTGCTTGTCTGTGACCCTGAGCAAGTTATTTAACCTCTTGATGCTCAGTTCCCTCAATTATAAAATAAAGATAATCATGGTACTACCCTCATAGGGTTGCTGCGAGGATTACGTGAGTCGACATAAGTAATGAGTTAAAAATAATGTTGACACATGCCATGTGCTATTTAGTCATAATTATGGGGGGGGGTTTCCAAAGTAAATCATCAACCTGCCATTATAGTGCACCTGTGGTAAACAGTTACCATTTACCTGTCTTCTTCTCACCTTTATTTGACAACATTTCATTTAATGACCTTTCTATAGTATTACTATCTTTACTAAGAATTTAGAACTTACCATGCCATATGCAATATCAAATAATCTCACCTCAATCAAAAAAAGCTCATTTTCCATGCATACAGAGAAGAATATATTCATCATCATTTTGGGGGAGCATTTAAACCCCTCACCTGAACATATTTCGGTAAAGTTTAGCTGAGAGAGTCTTATATTTTCCTAGAGATAACACGTCTAAGCACGCATTTCCTCAGGGAATTCTATGGCACAAGGCCTCTTTTCACCTCTTTTTACAGACAATGGACTCCAAGCCCTTATGGCAATTTACAATTCAAAAAGCACATCTATTATTTATATGAAATTTGAATTTAATGTGATACGAGCAAATCACTTTTCAAAGTGGCCAAGAGAGGAGAAAAGGGTTAAGAAGTCTCTATTGATGTAAGACAAATTAAAAGCAGAAATATAAGAAATGACACTCCTGTCCCAAGAATGCTATGAGTGGGTTTTTAGGTTCATAAGATATACCTTGATTCATCTACTTCTGTTCATACATGTCTGCACGTATATCCTTCCCCAAGCAGCGAGAGAAAATAAAGTTGGATACTTTGGCCTGTTCCCATTGTTTCATGAGCAACCATCCAGTCTAAAAGACTAATTCAAACATTTTTTAAGTGGGAAATTTATTGTTTCACTCAAAAATTTCATAAGCTGTCTCCCTAAGTATGAAATAGCTTCAGGGAGCTATATATTTTTTTCTGATAGTTTGTCCCTAAGTATTCGAGTCCATGATTTTCAACGGAGGCAAGAGCTCTCATAACAAATTGCAGGGACTTCCTATGATATTTTTTAAAAGCAGCCATTTAGTGTTCTTCTCTGATTTGGAGAAATGCAATAAAATCTTTTTATGTTCCCTATTTATTTTCCTAGACATTTAAATTTTTCATGCCCAGCATGCTCAATAATTCAAGCAGAGTGGAAAATGGCCAGGCTTTACCTTCCATGGGATTATCCTCAGGGACTGAGGGTTTCAAAGAATGACAGCTATGACAAATCCCAGGCCTCCTCCCAGCTGTGCACATTCAACTATCTCTACTGAAAGTAGTAACCTCTGCCTGTTTCATAGGGGGCATTGGCGAGCATCCTAGCAGTCACTGTAAATCACAGCCCATCACACGGCTAACTCTAGAGCAATGGGGCCATCTAGGCTCCAAATATGGAAGTGCTCAAAGGAAAAAATTCCTTCTGGGATTCATTCCTGGAGGCTCCTTGAGATCTGGATACTGAGAGGGTAAAAGAGAAGCTTGTACGTGTCTGAGTCTCAGGTGATCAGAGACAACTCGAATGTATGATCATAATAACAAATATTTATAAATATTTATGTGAAATATCTTAAATATTAAAAATTTTATTTAATGAGTGTGTTGGACTAAAGATGAATATATTCCCGTTATATATTATATTTATATATATAAAACATTTAATTCAACCTAAAAGTTTTTTTTTTTTAATTTTTAAAAGAAATGAAGACATTTTCCTGGGAACTTAAAAGTATTGCGGGCCCTCCACAGTGTGCCTAGCGGATAAATCGGCATGGCTGGCACATACTAGGGAAGTCAGGGGTTTATAAAGCCTAGAAGCCTTCCATCCTTTCTACTTTTAGAATGTACTAAAAGATGTTCATGGACACTGAAGGACTTAACATACTTTCTTGCATTTCATGAATTTCTTTCATATTCTAATGTTTTCTTTAATGCATCACGTAATACATTACACGTTTAACATTGAGGTGGTGGTTCTCTGTTCCCTAAAAGTCTTCACTGAATTGATAATACTTTTAAAATATGCAACATCTTAGAATGGAGGATGCATGGCACCCTTGCCATGATGAGGAAACAGTCACCCTGCCCCGGGATCTCTCCTGACCTGGCTCTCTCACCTCCCTACCTACCCAACCACACATCAAAAGCAGTCCTTTGTCATTTATCAGCCCACCTGGGCAGCCACATTGCATCAGTTCTGCTGGCCTCTTGGTTGAAGCAGTCACAAGCCCACTCCATTCATGGAGGAATGACAAAGTCACATTGTAGAAGAACATGTGAAATGGGGGTATTGCTGTGGTCACCTTTGGAAAATGCAATCTGCCAAGTGTCCCCCTACAAAGACAAATACATCATTTTGTTTTTTTTTTTTTTGAGACAGAGTTTTGTTCTTGTCCCCCAGGCTGGAGTGCCATGGTACAATCTCAGCTCACTGCAACCTCCACCTCCTGGGCTCAAGTGATTCTCCTGCCTCAGCCTTCTGAGTAGCTGGGATAACAGGCATGTGCCACCACGCCTGGCTAACTTTTGTATTTTTAGTAGAGATGGGGTTTCACCATGTTGGTCAGGGTGGTCTCAAGCTCCTGACCTCTGGTGATTCACCCACCTCAGCCTCCCAAAGTGCTGGGATTACAAAGAGTCGGATCATTTCTAAAGGGAAGTGGGTAGCAACGGTGAAGAACAAAGAGAATTGACGCTGTGTTCACTCTGTTGTGCCACCGTCATCCTGTGAGGGAGCAGAGCAGCTGGCTGTGTAATTTCTTTAAGGAACACGGATATATACCCAGTTGGTTCAGGCAGTGGGGGTTACTATTAAACTATTTGCATGTGAGTAAGGAAAACAGAAATGAGAGTGGCCAGAATGCCCTTCTCAGTTAGCTGAGATGTGCCAGCTTGTCTAGGGTGGCTGTGCAATTTAGGATGTGTTGTCCCCAGCCTCAGATATCAGTGTTTCTCTTCGCTAGAGCTCTACCATAATGGCTGCTTTTGGGGGAGTCCGCCACCCCATTTCTCTTGCAGTTAGCAGTTACCTATTCCCTGCTTTTCCCTTTTTCATGGCTTATACCCCCTGTGGCTTCTAGAATGTCCTCTTGGTCAGGTTTCCATCACTGATCTAGTCAGCTGTGTCCATCAGTGAAATCAGTGCTTCCAGACATCTTCCCCACAGAAGCCACTGAGGGTGTTAAGTTGGATTTTACCAATGATCCTAGGGCTCCTGGAAGAAGGATAACGGGGGTCTAAACAAATATCTTTCAAGGATTTTTTTATCCTTGAAGCAAGCATATTATTTCAAGGATCATGCCATAGCATATTCTATTAGCACCCTGTTTGGAGGTGAAACCTCAGAAAATGGATTTGCAAGAGTCCGTACTTAGTGCTACTGTGAATCTAATCAGTGATCACAGGCATCACTGTTTCAGAAAGGAGTTATTTTGCCAAGTGTCTCCTCCTCAAGAGCCAATAAGGAGTCCATGTTTTGTGGCTCAAAATAAATACCTTTCATTGCCTGCAGGTATTAATTTCCTAAGGTTGGGCCCAGGGTGAATAAAGGAGGAGAAAAGAAGACCGAACCTCTAAGGGTAAGTGAGATAACCTCTAAGGATAAAGTGAGATAACTTTTTCACTAAAGCAACCATCAACCCCCCAGCATCCTCCTGCTCTGCTATCTCTGTGAGAGTCTATTGTTTGCCCTACAATTACTATCCTTCAGCTCATTTGGCTCTTAAAGAACCATGCCTTTGAATGCAGCACAGACAGAAGGAACCCAGCTTTTCTGACTATTCTAGGCTCAGTACTCTCGAAGGTCAGGCTTCAAGTAGAGTCAATTCTAAGGGGTCTTTGGCCCCAGAGCAGTCAATGCATCAACTGGAGTTTTCTGTAGCACCCTTGGACCCTTGGTCTCCAGTACCGAAGAAAAACACAGCTTGCCTTACACTAGGGAGCATACAATATCACTCCAAAAATAACTAGTGACCCCACAGACCTGCACAGATGTGCTGTTGTACAAAAAAACATCAAATCTTCTCTATAAGGACAGGTCTAGGCTGCAGTTTTATCTATATCCAGTCAAAGATATATGCATTTATAGTGACCCAGAAAAGAATGCAGAGGAACCTGGAGAAAGCACCTTGCTACTTAGATCTACAATTTTCATTCCTCTCATACTTACAGGCACAGAAAAAAAAGAATGTTGACAGGCTGTATTTACTTGATCTTTCTGTCATCTCTTAGAATCTAATGTGAAAATTCTGGCATAGGCAAGCACAATTACTCCTGGTAGACATATATTTCTGAAGGGGTAACTCCTTATGTACATATGTGTTTTATTCTTTATACCTTAGTTCTTACTGCCAACAAGCTCTACATTTTATAATTTAATCAGTGAACACCTGTACCAAGATTTGATCACAGGGAACTCCAAATATTCTGTATTTGAGAATGGGGGAAAAAATCTGCAGGAAAAAAAAAAAACTGGCCAGAACCTGCATTCTGTATTTTGCAAAGGAAAGCTAATTATTAGAGGAGGATAAAAACCTGAGGTTCGCTGACTAAGGGGTGGACTCTAGCCATGGGACCTGATGCGACAGGGTTCCTGCCTGCTCCTCTTTAAAATGTAAGGGCTGTTTGGCTTCTGGATTGTCAGAAAATAGAGGTAACAAGTAGTCTTTATTCATAAAGAACTGGCTTTTCCTGACAGCGATTTTAATCGTGGGCTACACACGTGAAGCCTTTTTAAAGAAATTGCTAGGGGCTGGGGAATTTCCAAGCCAACCTCCATTAACCTGCAGATTGAGCAAGACACACATCTGTTCTTTAATTGCACAGTATTTCGAATCAAAACAAACAAGCCCTTTCACAGAAAAGGGCCTGCTTTCTTGGTGGTGGTTTTGGCTCGAGTTACCCTTTGTGTTGAGTATGTCTGCTCTTCAGGCCATAAGGTAGCGATCTCACCGACACCTCCCTGTGTCAGGATCCCCCTTAGGAGTCTGCGCTGCAGTCACTAAGCATGGCCACTAGATGGCGACAGAGGACTGAGTTGAAGCCCTGGCCTCGGCTCCTTCCTCTCTGCAGTGTGGGAGGAACACTGTTGTGTCTCCTTTTTCTTCCTGCCCCTTTGTTTGACTTCACCATTTTCTGTTTCCCTTTCTCTTCTCTGTAGTTACGTGACTCACCTTTCATTCAGTACCTCCGTTCAAGGAAAGCCCTGTCTCTGGCCCTTGGGTAGGGATCACACAGAGTTCTTGAGATGACCCTGACTCTCCCGCGCCAGCCGCCCTGCTGCCAAGTGCAAGCATTCGCTCCCAGAGGCTTTGCGCAATTCTTTGCAAATGTCATCCAATCAGTGTCCAGGGAGGGGTTCACGGGTCATCACTGGCCTACTGCTCCAGTCTACATAACTTGGAGCATTGCTGTCTATGCAGGTATATATATACACACACACACAAAGGAGAGAGAGAGAAAGAGCGAGCGAGAGAGAGAGAGAGAGATAAAGCATCACAGAACGTGAATCAGAATATTAGTCTGTGGTACCGGGAGAGTAAAAGATTTCCCAGAGGGGATGAAGAGCAAACACACCACAGACCTGCCATCTCTGCATACTGCACTGGGGTTGGCCATTGGCTGTAGGCACCCAGAAAAAAATTCAGAGGACCATGCTGTGATAGCTGATTTTAAGATGACATTCTAGAGGGCACATGAGTTTTATTTTTACAAATGACTTAAAAATCTAGGGGACCAAGCCAGGGCTGCAGAGGCTGGAAGAGCCCCTGAGAGACCTTTGGCCCCCCTCCCCCCAAGTGGTGAGCAGAGGAGGCAGAGTCTCAGAGTCGAGGGTGGTAGCCGAACAGGCTTTCCCAGGCCTCTTTTCACAGCAATTAGAGGTCTGTGTTCTCCTTGAGGCAGGGGTGTAACTCCCACCAGTGTTCATAGGATTTAACGAAGAGAAGGGGAGACTTCAGGGTTGCATTTCCAGTCGGGGCTTCCACACCAGCAGAAAAGGGACAGAGCTCTGCTGCTTCCAGCCAGACCTTCCCGAGAGTCACGGAAGCCTGGACCTTAGCATGTTGCCTCCATCAGCACCTCCACCCTCCAGCCGGCATCCTGTGAAGGGTCCCCAACTTGCCGCGGTGGCCCAGCCCTTTCTACCAACCTTGTGAAGAGAAGCTCCCTGTGCCTTGGGCTAGAAAGTTCCCTCACAGTCTATCCAGTGCTTAATCTCACCTGCCGAGGTTTACATCCCAGCTCTGCTACGTTTCCTTCTCTTTAAAATGGAGATAATAATGGCACCTACTTTACTTGAGGATCTAATGAAAGTCAAGAGCTTAGCATAATATTTGACCATATAAAGTACACCTAAGTGATGATGATGATGATGATGAAGAATTTGGGCCTGGGATTGACATCTTAGTCTATGAGGCAGAACCTAGTCCTAAGGAAACACACCTCAATGCCATGATAGAAACATTTCATGATGAAAACCTAAGCAGTTGTGCAATGAAAATCCTGGTCATTTACAACAATTCCCTCACCCCCCATGTGCTTGGCATAAATTAGAACGAGGATGGACCAAGTTTCTCATCTTGCCTCCTCTTTTCCTCAGTGGCAAGAGTGTAATTTACGGCTCTGAGGGGAGAGCCAACCAAACTCAGTTGTTTCAGCTGACCGTCCCTGTGAGTTTTCAGGTTGATGTGAAATCCAATGGGGTGTGAACTGAAACCCAAGATCTCCTGAAAGCCCGTTTAACGGAGCTCAGTAAGGGACCAAACCAAAGCTTCCTCCCTCTTGCCTGGTGCTCCTGGAGCTCACAAAAAGCCTGCCACTTCTGAGCTTGTGTGCCTGGAAGGGTCTGCTGCACCTGGCTGGGGGCCCTGGGCCATTGTTTTCCCGCCAGCAGTGAGGAGGCAGGTGCCCTGCTCACCCCTGGAGCTGGCCCCATGCCAGCGACCTCAGAAACCAGGCAGGCTTTTGTCCTGGGGTCTCCTAGGGGTTGATTACATGGGGAGAATGAGGCACTGTTGGAAGACTCTCAGAGGTCTGGCCAGGCTTTCCTCTCACAGCCAGGAAGCAGGTTCTAGCTCTTTCCAAACCCTTGGTACTTTACAAACTGAAAAGCGGATGCCCATGCAGAGTTTGGGCTAGGGCATGGAGAGGCTAAAAACCTTTTCTCTTAAAAGGGAATTGTTACTGACTCTCTGAAAAGACTGCAGCATTTCTAGGCAATTCTGGAATGATGTACAGAGCTAAAGTCTAAAAAGATGGAAGGAGAGGTTTTTGGGTAGGGGGTAAGAGTATAAGCTCTGGAGGCAGGCAGACCTGGGTGCGAGTGCCAGCTCATACTCTTCATAGCTAAGTGACGTTGGGAAACGAACTGAATCCCTCTGAGGTTCTCTTTGTTCTTTTGGTCTCTGCTCACTCTTCATCTTACCCTGTCTAGCCCAACATTTTTGGTAGTTCATGTTCCAATCAGAAGAAAAGAGCAGTGAGAACTGGGATTTATAATAATCATAATCATCAAAATCAACTGAGTGCAGTGCTCAGCAGTTTATATCAATTTCATGTAATCCTCAGAACCCTTTTATAAGGGAGACATTGCTCTGATTCACGTTTTACGAGGAAATAGAAGTTTAGGAAGGTTGCCAACAGCTTAGAATGACCTTTCTAAACTATGTCTGGTTCTATTAGTCTTTGGTTTAAAGCCTTACCATGGATTTGTCTTCAGGATAAAATGAAGTTCTTTAACACAGAAAACGGGACCCTTCCATGCTGTGAGCCTTCAGGATTCAGCGGTTGGCCAGTATCCTCTTTGTGACTTCCTGACTTGTGAGTCTCCCCTCTGACCACCCTGAGCTTTCACCCTTCCTTAGCTGACTGAGGTGTTCTTGCACTTCCAAGACTGTGCACACCTTTTCTTCCTTCTTCTCCTTCTGGATCTGGCTAACTCTGACTATCCTTCAAGACATGGCTCGGGTATCCCTTTGTCTAGAGGATAACCTGTATGCCTTGAAAGATGGGGATAAATGCCCTTTCTAGATGATCTCATAGCTTCTGTGTCTGCTTCTAACAAGGTTAACTCCAAATTCCTCAGCCTGAGACTGAAGGTAACTCCTTTCACCGCCTTTACCCTGGACTCTTACCCGTGCAGCTCTCTGGCAGCAGGAAGCTGAAGACACCCATGGACCCTAAGCAAGACATTCACAGTCCTCATTTAGGGAATTTTAGCAGAGTCTGCTGAATTTGTCTTAACTAGGCTAACGACAATGATTTTTTTTAAATGCCTACAATCATGAGCTGCATAACAACTTTTCAGTCAACAACAGATCAAATATATGACGGTGATCCCAGGACCTGAAAGTACCCTATTGCCTGGTGACCTTGTAGTGATCATATTGCAGTAGAGTAACACATTACTCACTTGTTTGCCAGTTGTATAAAAAAATGCACATTCAATTATGTACAGCACACAATACTTGATAATAAATGAGCATGTTACTGGTTTGTGTATTTACTATACTATATTTTTCAGGGTGTACTTCTATTTATTAAAAAAGTTAACTACAAAAAGCCTTAGGCAGGTCCTTCAAGAGGTGTTCCAGAAGAAGGCATTGTTATCATAGGAGGTGACAGCTCCATCCGTGTTATTTCCCCTAAAGAACTTCCGGTGGGACAAGATGTAAAGGTGGAAGACAATTCTACTGATGATCCTGAGCCTGTGTAGGCATAGGCTAATGTACATGTTTGTATCTTGGTTTCTAACAAAAAAGTCTAAAAAGCAAAAAATATTTAAAGATTTTCAAAATAGAGGTTACAGAATAAGGATATAAAAAAGGAAATATTTTTGTATACCTATACATTACATTTGTGTTTTAAGCTAAGTGTTATTACAAAAAAGTCAAAATTTTAAAAATTAAAGAGTTTATAAATTAAAAGGTTACAGTAACTAAGGTTAATTTATTACTGAAGAAAAACTGTTTATAAACGTAGTGTAGCCTAATTGAACAGTGTTGATAAAGTGTGCGGTAGTATACAGTAATGTCCCAGGTCTTCACATTTACTCTCACTCACCGACTCACCCAGAGCAACTTCCAGTCCTAAAGCTCCATCCATGCCCTACACAGGTGTACCATTTAAAAAATCTGCTATAGCATATATTTACTGTAGCTTTTCCATGTTGAGATATATTTAAATACACAAATATTTATCATTGTATTACAATTGCCTATTGTATTGAGAACAGTAACATGCTGTACAGATTTGTAGCCTAGCAGCAGTAGGCTATACCATATAGCCTAGGTGTGTAGGGGGCTATACCATCTGAGTTTGTGTAAGTACATTCCATGATGTTCACACAATGACAAAACCACCTAATCATGCATCTCTCAGAATGTGTACCTGTCATGAAGTGACCCATGATTGTATATCATATACTGCCCCTAGAGTCTTCTCAGTGGCCATCTAGCTCAAAAGCTTTCAATCTTTCTTAGGACAATGACTGCTTTCAAATGTGTGGGAAGCAATGGATCCTCTAGGGGAGGGGACTGCACATATAGACATATTTACTCAATGTATTACAATTTCAGGAAGGTTCACAGATTCCCTGCAGACCACTCATGAACTCTGTTAATCCCTGATGAAGTCCCACTTTCTCATCTGTACTAGGAAACAGGGTGCCAGAGACTTGATATACTTGTCCACATTCACATAGCTAGAGAGTGGTCAAGCTAGGATTTGTATCCAAGTGTTCTGATTCTTTTATATAAGTGTCTATTTTAAAGATTAAGAATAAGGGGAACATTATTCATTTTACTGCATCCCACCATTGGTCAAGCATAAATTACTAATCCTTTGTACTTCCGTATCAGATTGGCATTAGCAGAATTCATTGACACTAGCACTGACCAACAGTGATTGAAACCCTTCAAGAAAAGATGTTAAATAATCACGATGACCATAGAATGTTACTTAAAAAAGTAGGAAGCAAAACTTCATTAAACAAACAAACAAACAAACAAACAAACAAAATCGCTTAAGAAAGAATGGCAATATCAATAGCTAAAATCAACACCAACAGATACAAGACCATCCTTCCAGCCAAGTAAGACAAAAGGTATGCAAACTCAGGGTGCAGTCTTGATCAGTCAGGCATTCAAACTGGGCCCATAATTATCAAAGTGGAAGTTCAGAGAAAGAGCTATTATAATTGAGAAAGTCAAAAATCATGTCACCTCCACATTCACTAGTGTAATTTAAAAACAGATTTTTTCACAATAACCATATACAAAATAATGTATTTAACACATAAAACCAACAAGAGAAAAACTGCAATTTTTTCTCATCACACAAAAATTCATTTAGAATGTTAAGGATTATTATTTTTTTCTCTATGCCTGTGTTGTTCTACTTAAAGTATAAAAACATTATACTGACGTAGATGACTTACTCGCTTACGAAAAAGAAGATGTAGACAACAGAAAATCTGAATTGCCTGAACAATCTACCAAGGCTTTTATATTTAAATCACAGACAAAATGGTACATGTTACCTTCAAATTAGGGTGACCAAGCTTTTTGGTTTGTCCAGGACTGTCCCATATTTGGCATAGAAAGTCCCACGTCCAGAACACCCTCAGCTCTGGGCCAACCAAGACAACTGGTCACCCTACCTCAAACAACAGTACAACAACCAGAATAATTGTTCTTTAAAATTTCACCTTATAGACAATTTGTAAATAATAACAATGAATTCATTGAATAAAGAAAGAAAACATTGAGTCGACTATTTTACGTTATAGACTGAACTGCGTTTTTAAAAATTTTATTTTTAATTTTTAGTTTTGAGTCTTACTTTTTTTTCCCCATGTAGAAAGAGAATTCGTTTTGTTAATTAAAAAAATCATCCATTATGTATCAGCCATCATGGTCAACAGCTGAAATTTCTCATGTATTCACATACCACAATACGGTCCCATTAAATGTAAGAGTATCAAAACAAACAAATACTAGAATAAATTCATTCAGTGAAACTCTAAGAAATAGTACTGAACCATAGGAGAAAAAGGAAGCCATTTAAACAGTCAAAGCTGTAAGAAAAATATGTTTGTTCTGAAATGGTCATGATTTCTTTTTCTTAGATTAGAGGGTGTTGGGTAGAGATGACAGCTTGGAAAGGATCATCAGAATTCCTGGTAGGTATTTTTTAACTGCCACGAATTCACTGCCAAATAACATTATACAAATTACGTAGCCCAATGTTGTCCTATGTGGATCTTCTGCAATATCATAGTGAAATTTTGCTGATAGCAATATTATGAGGCTGAATTAATAATTTTATGGGTCTGCTAATGAAGGAGCTGTAGCCAAAAAACAAGGTGGGGAAATAGCTGTTAAAATGACATTTTGCATTCCTTTATGGTTAACGGAAGTTTTTAATGTATGTTATGATTATTTCCTTTTTATTGCATGGGTGACTTATGGTTATGAGAATTTACCCAAGTTCACTTCGCTGGTATGTGGAAGAAGAGGGCTAGGACTCAACTTCTGACTTCTAGTCTGGTGCTGTCTTTAGTTTTCAACTCTTTCCACTGTGTTTCAGACTTTGGAAGCCATTGAGAGTCTGACAGCTACAATACCCTCTCCTTGAAACAATACCCATGTGCATAGGTCCTTTCCTATCAGCTATAAGACATGGGACAAGAGTACAAAGGGAGAGCCATACACCTCATGCCACAGGTTTCCTCTCATCTCACCCCGTCCAACGCTGCCCATAATACTCTCAGGTTCCCCTGTCATCACTGGTCTCACCCTTTTAAGCTCTTCAAAGGAACCTAAGGCTGGAAGGCCGAGTTCAAATATAGAATTCTTGGACTCCTTGGAATTTTCCTCTGGAAAGTAGTGACCTTCTCATCCCTGGCCTTCTCAACCCTGGGTGGGAGGTGGGGGGTGAGGGAGGATGGACTTTAGGATGACGCTTCAGCTCTTTAGGTAGAAAAGTCCTGGCTTCTAGGGGCAGAACCAAGGGTCAAAAAAGGAGGAAGCGGGCTTACAGTGGGCACTTTGCTTGGACCTCTGGGACATCAGGTCTGGTAGAGAGGGGCACAGCCAGAGTGGGTCATGCTAAGGCACCCTTCTTCCCTGATCTAAGAGCAATGGTACATGCACACATACTCAAACACAATTCTATATACAACTTCTGGGATTCACAACTGTCTTACAGCTCTTCCATAGATCCCAAGCTAAGAACTTCTGATATTATTACTTAAGAATAGCAGTAAATCCCATTTGTATTGCTCTTAATCAAGTATAAAATGCTTTCACACTCAAAGCTCATAATCTCATTTATTTGATTCTTAGTTTCATTCATTCATTCATTCATTCATTCATTCATCCATCCATTCAATTCATTCATCCACCTGTCAAAGAATGTGCCCAGGGCGGGGCTATCAACTGTACTGGTAAAAACAGATCCTTTCAAAAGGTTCCACAGTTACCGTAGGACCAAGCAATGCTACTCCTACACACACATTAAAAAGAAATAAAACATATATCTATTTAAACACTTGTACATGCCTCTTCATAGCAGCATTACTTATAATAGCCAAAAAGTAGAAACAACCCAAATGTTTATCAACTGATAAATGGATAAATAAAATGTGGTATATCCATACAATGGAATATTATTTCACAACACAAAGGAATAAAGTCCTGGTGCATGCCACCATGGGAATAATCTGAAGACTTTATGCCAAGTGAAAGATGCCAGGCACAAAAATATATCCCATATAGTATGATTCCATTTATGTGAGATTCCCCAAACAGGCAAATCCACAGAGGCAGAACACAGTTGAGAGGTATGCTAAGGGTATGTAGGAAAGCATAATGGGGCGTGGCTGCTAATGAGCCCACCTTTTTGGGGGTGATGAAAATGTTCTGGACTTAGTTGTGATGGTTACACAACCTCCTGTATATATTGAAAACCACTGAATGGTACACTTTAAAAGGCATGGCATCTGAATTATACTTTAATTTTAAAACATTTTTTCAGGACAAACCAAAACAGATCTTGTTCTTGCTTTTATGAAGCCCGGTTCCCTGCGAGGTCTCTGCACTTATTAGGGTAGGTTTCAAGACGGGGTGACCTGGCCTCACATTGGGCCCATCATTTTATCCGTCCCCTTCCTGACAGGCCAGTGAAGGATTTGGCACGAAGGAAACAGGTAGCTTCACTTCTCAGCGTAGGTTTTCCAAAGGTGACCTCCCTGGGCTGGGACACACGCCCTGCACCAGCGTGAGAGCTATCCTGGCCCCCGCACACTGCTGACCCCCGCGTACCCCCAAGCTCCCGCAGACCCCAAGGCCCTCGAGCAATTCCTGGCCTGCATCACAGCTCCCAGCTCCCCGCGCACCGCGGGCGCCCACCGCAGGGCTCTGGAGCCTTCTGCGCGGCCTGCCAGGCTGCCTGCACCGCAGAGGCCAAACAGGCAGCCGGCACATCCTGCCTCATTTAAGTGGTAATTTCCTTTGGGGGTTTCAGTCAAGTGCAGCCCTGGGAAAATCGCAGAGAAGAGCTTTCCGAGAGGAAGCGTTCCCTGCACTTCCCGGAGAGTTGTTAAAGCTCGGGAACTTTCTCTTTTGCTGGACTCGAGCCTCTACAGAGTAATTAATGAACCAAGCGGGGCGGCGGGGAGGGCAGGCGCGGCGCGTCCGCTTCTGTCTTCTGCAGGGAGAGGAGGAGGAGTGGGTGGTGGAAGAGAAAGACTTTAAACGTGGAGGTTTGAGGTGGAGGAGGAAGAGCTGGCAGGGATTTCATGGCCTTGAGATATGGGCATCTTGGCGCCTCTGGAACTTTGTTTTCCCTGTGGGAAAGGAGGAATCGATTTCTTTCTGTCGGGGCTCATTACCACTTTTTTTTGGGTGCAGTTTTTGGTTCCCCCTTTAGTCACCGGCAGGGTGGGCGGAAAATATTTCTGGATATTGGGCCGAAGACCACCTGCATTGGCATCACTTGGGTTGCTTGTGAAAAACAGATCTCCCAGCTTCCACCCTGACCTACTATATTGGAAATCGGGATTGGGGGATGGGGTGTCTGTGTTAAGGACCGGGTGGGGGTGGGGGTTTCTAGTATACAAATGTATACTTTTAACAACTTTGCTGGATGATTATTAAGCATACTAAAGTTTAAGAGCCTCGGGTGGCCACAAAGTCCTTGCTGCTGAAGCGGATATGAAGGAACTAAAACCAAAAAAGAAAAAAGAAAAAAAAAACACTTAAGAGCAGCAGGGTTGAAAAGGACTGAGTAGAATACAAACAAATGTCTTATTTGAAAAAAATAAACAAAACAAAACTGCCAGCGGATGCCCCATTCAATCACCACCCTACTCATTCCCCTGCCCCGGGGCGCAAGCTGAATGGCTGCCTGATTAGCAGCCCTTGTGTGTGTTCTCAGGACGGGGTTCTTGTCTGTCCAGAGAGCGGCTGCTGCTGAAACGCATGGAAGGGTAAGTTCCTTGGCTGCCATTGACGTTGCCTTTGCTAGAGCTGCCATGAATGCTCTTCTGCCAGGTCCCCCGTGTGTCTGATATGTGTCCTAGTGTGAGGAGCTCCTAGGGAGGGAAAGCCTCCGAGTTAAAACATGGTGAGGTGTTCACTGAGGTAGGTAAACCTCATCCCAATGACTGAAGTTGACACAATCCATCACCCTGAGCCCTGGAAGCAACCACCAGATGAGAAGCAACAGGAGACAAGGAGAAAAGGCTTTTCTATAGGAAAGAAGGAAGATTTAATAAGTGCCTTAAAATATTTAGGAAGGACACATTTTGAAACTTAAGGCTTTAAGTTATCACAAAGAGTTTTGAAGGAAATTCACTTGTGTATGAGGGTACATGTCTACAACTTGTCCAAGTATCAGTTTAAGTTCAAATATTAAATTCAACCATAAATGAGGCTGCCATAATATTAAACCTCAGAGCCCACCATATCAGAGGCCTACTTAGCCTGTGTTATCATCCTTTATATTTTCTAGGGCTCAACTATTTACCTTTGTATTCATCATGAAGACTTGCTGGCCTTATTCTTCCTGAATTTATGTTGTTAGTTGTCTTCGCTTTATTATTTTGTTTTTGAGACATGGTCTCCTTCTGTTCCCAGGCTGGAGTGCGGTGGCATGATCAGGGTTCACTACAGCCTCAACCTCCCAGGCTCAAGCCACCTCCTGCCTCAGCCCCCAGCGTGGCTGTGACTACAAGCGTGCACCACCATGCCTGGCTAATTTTTGTATTTTTTGTAGAAAGAAGGATTCGCCATGTTGCCCAGGCTGGTCTCAAATGCCTGCGCTCAAGCGATCCACCAGCCTCAGCCTCCCAAAGTGCGGGAATTACAGGCACTCAGCCTTTTCACTTTTTGAAATGAGGCAGCTTACAATAGTACAAACAATTAAAAAGCTGGAGTGAGAGTCTCTGATTAACAGGTTTATTTATTATTTAGAGTTGCAATGGTATGAATTGTAGAAGAACAAAAAGTAATAATTCAAATATAAAACATTTGGAGGTGGAGGAGGAAACTTAGAATAAATGAGCTAAATCCTCCCCTTTTCATATTAAGGTGTCTGGAGATATTATCTCAAGATGATAAATGGGGAAAAAGAGGTTAAACCTCTTATCTAGATTTATGGAGGTAACTGCTAAAAGAACCAAAAACAAACAGTTAAGAGAGGTTGAATCTGGGGAGTGGGATGGGGTGGAGGCAGACAGCAGGGGAGTAGAGGCTGCTGCTTTTCAGAACTTAAGTTCTTCTGTCCTCACTGATACGTTCCCACATATATGTATTACTTCAGTGGATTTTTTTAAAAGCAAAAACCAAAAAGTCAGGAGAAAGGAAAATATGGTAGGAACATAAAATTGAGTCAAGAATTAGGTCTAAAAACACATACCGCATTCATTCACACATTTGTTGCAGCTGGGCCACACATTTGGCTCTGAGCTGTGCCAGAGCAATTACAGAGGAATCCCTGGTCAGTCCATTTATAATATCCACAAGATGAAAACAGACCAACTGGGAGAATTTTGGCTGCTCCTTGCTATTAAAATATCAGAATGAAATTTCTTCCAGGGATCTTCCTAAAGAAGACATGGAGAGATGATTAACATCCTCAACAATGTCTTTGAAATGTACAGAATAATAGTTTTCATGTTTTGTTTTTTTCCCTTAGAATTCTCAACCCGGATTGCTGGTGTCACACTCAAGTGCAAGTTAGATAAATAATTCCATGAGAACTCAGTTCCCCGCTTGATCCAGGGATGGATTTTGGAATATCTTGAAAAAATATGCAGTTTTGTACTAACAGAATTGTTACTTTTAATTTTTAAAAATTAAAATAGAATTTCTCTCAACTGAGCTATTGAGAATTATTAGCTGAAAATGAGTTTAAAACTACACTTTCTAATTAACACCTGTATTACAGCTAATCAATGTTGTCTGTTGAAATAGATGTATCCTAATAACCAATCAAGTTGAGAGAGAGATATTTTGTTTGTGATATTTGTGTCTATGTAAACATAAAGTACTATTATAAACACAACTATATATACATATACACATTTCCTGTGCTTCTCTCTGGACAGCAAAGCCGTGTTCTAATGCTGTCTTCAGAATATATATGGCGGGGACAGCCTTATAGGTGAAATGTTGTATTTCTGGTACTTCAGCAATTAGATAATATTGCACAAAAACTCAAATTTAATTTTATACTAACAATTATGATTTTCTTTTTACAAAAGAAATGTGTTTATTAAAAATGAAAATACATGAAAAGAAGTAAATAGAACAGTTATTAATAGCATTAACTATTAATTAATGAGTATTTTCTATACTGGATAGATTAAAAATTAAATAACATTTTATAGTACACTTATAGATTATGATTTCCTTTAATACTAGTGTCTGTCTTTCCATATCATTAGACATTCTTGCAGAAAATCTTTTTAAAAGTCTATATAACCCATCAATCTGGTGTATATTTAGGTTATTTAGCCAGTTGCCCACTATTGGACATTCTTTTTAAAAAACATGATAAAGAAATTCAATATTAAAAGTTGAATTGATGGTTTCTTTAATATACTATTTTCCAGAAGAAAAAGCTGAGAAAACTGAAAGATATTCTAAACAGGATATTTTTTTACAGTCCCATTTGAATTATATGGACAACGGTTTTTAACTACTATATAACTTCCCAATACTTAGACACTTCCTTTCAGTTTGAAAGAGAAATTTCATGGTGATTAATAGAAGTATGGCTTATTAAAAAATTTTAAATTAAAGCGTTGACTACGGACTCTGAAATAGTCTCATTCTGCTTCACATTTGTGATGTTATTGGTTAAGTAAGACACTAAAACTCACCTGGACCTACAAGTCTCCTGGTCTCTTTTCCTATTTTAACACTTCAATGACTAGGAAATATGACTTCCCCTGTTGTTAACCCTCTAGTACCATGATTCTTTAATTGCTCCTGGATCCTTAGTGTTTTGTAAACTGAGATGACTGAGATGATTTATTGCCACAATTTAATAATGTATGTATTTTTCCAGTTTCCAGAAAAAAAGTTGCTAGATACGATTTTCTCATTTTAACATTTTTCTCCACAAATTTTGCTTAAAACTTTGGCATCTGCTATGGCTTGTCTTTTTGAAACTACATACAAAAAAAAAAAAGAAAGAAACAAATCAACAAAACCCAAAACTAAAAATATCTTACCAACAAGCAATAAACAAATGGTAATGGAAAATGGAAAAACTCATAAGATATCTGTTGTTTAGTCCCACTAGCTTTTTTTTTTCATGTCTGTGACTATTACGGCAGATCATATGTAGGTAATATCTGTCTTCTTCTAGTAATCTTGTTTCTAGATTCTCGTTGATATAACAGAATGGAGGATATGAGTACATACATCCTAGTGTTCTGGAATAAGTATAGGGCCACCTAGGTGTTTGGCCCTCCAAACCTGAGAACAAAGCAGTTATGTTCTGAGAATGTTTCCTTAGGTGACTTCTTCATTGTGTGAACATCATGGAGCGTACTTACACAAACCTAGATAGTATAGCTACTTACACACCTAGGTATAAACTTGGAAAATAAATACATAGCCTATTGCTCCTACGCTACAAACCTATATAGCACATTACTGTAGGAATACTGTAGGCAGCTGTAACACAATGATAAGTATTTGTGTATCTAAACATGTTTAAACCTAGAAAAGGTACAGGAGAAATATGTCCGAGAAGATCAAACAATGGCACACCTGTATAGGGCACTTATCATGAATGACGCTTGCAGGACTGGAAGTTGCTCTGGATGAGTCAGTGAGTGAGTGGTGAGTGAACGTGAAGACCTAGGACATACACAAAGGTGACTTTATAAACACTGAACACTCAGGCCACACTAAATTTGTAAAAAGTAAAGTAATCACACTATGACATTTCCACAGCTATGATGTCACTAGGGAATGGGAATTTTTCAGCTTCGTTATAATTTTAGGGACCAATGTCCTACAAGGGGTCTGCTGTTGACCAAAATGTCATTATGCAGGACGTGACTGTAATGCTGTAGGTAGAAATAAACGGCCAGCCCTTAGTGAATTACAGCTATGCTAAAATCATGACTTCTGCCAAAGCCCTTCTCCAGAAATCCCTGGCACACTCAGATAAAATGCTTCAGCTCATGTCGTGTGTCTTGCAGTAGCACATGCTTCCAACAGTTTTTCTCCACCCCAGGCTGTAACAATAGCACTTCAACTGATGGAACACTTCTCTACCAGCTATCTCACTTCTCACGACACCCTTGGGGGTTTGCGGGGTGGTGGGGGCGGTGCTCCCATTCCTGTTGTATACACGGGGAAGTGAAAGTGCAGAGTAAAAAAAACTTGTCAAAGGCTGCAAAGCTGTAAGTGCCACTTCTTGCATGGTTTTCCTTTAGGGTTTTTCTCTGGGACACTCCCAGATCCTGTCTGAACATAGCTGTTAAGAGGCATCTGGTAGCTCTTGAATATGGGATTGTGGAAATAATAATCCAAACGGGGGAACAGAAAAGGCTTTTGCTGACTGTGCCATATAAGCCTTGTCACATGACTTTTGTGTAGAATAGTTAGGGGGTACTTTCATAAACAAGGCTAGGTGAACATTTGAAGCCTTACTGTTCTTTAGATACTGACCTAGAGGTGGGCTCCCTTTCTGGCACCTGTTTGCTCTGTGACCTTAGGTAAGTTGTAGGTTCTCGTTGAGTGTCAACTTCCTCATGTACAATTTTGGGGGTGGGACTAGATGAGTGCTCATGTCTCTCCCAAATTCAACGTTTTCTGACACGGTAACCCTCACCCCTACCCTCAACCCCAAAAGGCATGTGGAATCTGTGACTTCTACTGTGTTTTCCACAGGTGTCTCTGTGGGCTTAGTATGTCAGCAAGTCTATAGATTCAGCTCTGAGGATTGCCGGCAAAGGGCCATTTGTTGCACTCACACTCAAGGTGAGAAGTTACAAAAAGGTGATTTTATGTGGGACGGGCTTCTGGCCTACAATGCCTGCTCCCAAGGGTGCCCTCTCAATGCACAGTTCAAAGCACTGCCGAATACACATGCTGATTTCAGTGTGGCTTTTTGTAAAGCCAAATGCCACTGACAAAAAAATGGGAAAGCCTCTCTCATTTTTATTGTGTTCCTGGCCATTCCAAGAGTCATTTCCTTTCCTTTCAGGGAGATAAAGAGACATATATTATGTGGGCAGAAGATGCTGTGTTCTGGTCAATAACGCAGGCCACAGAGGTCAATGGCTTTAAGCCAAGCCTGGCTGAAAGCTACCATAAATTTTCAAAGGTTGGGGGTGAAAGATTTAGAGACTGATGCACACTGACTGAGAGGAGGAAGGACACTGGGCATAAATGGCCCTCTAAAAAAGAGCATAGTATCAGTCCCATAAAATCCTACAACAGTCTATACGGGGTGCCTGGAATGGGGAGAATTTTGCCCACCCAAGTTTTACTATGGACTAGAGACAAATAAAAAAAGATCTGAAAATAAATCTCCAAGGCCAACCCGTCCCTTGAGACTGAAACTTGAAGCCTTCTTCTCTAATTTTCCAATTCATCAGCATCTTCAGTGTTGATGAACTGACTCCAAGCTTGATGGCACAGCCCCATAAAGCTTCCATTTTGTCTGGTCTTGTTTCTCTGTCTTTCTCGAAGCCTACTTTAGCAATTGCATTAATATAAAAACATCATATATTCAAACTCCACCTCCACCGCCCTCTACCAAAAAGCACCTGCTTTTGAAAGCCACCAGATTTATTTACCAGTTTTTGTAGAGGACTGGAAGCGTGTATGTATGTGTGTGTGTGTGTGTGTGTGTGAGACTGTTGTAGAAACGAGGGTGGCTTCGTCTCTTCTAAACACATGTAAGCTAAAATGCCCATCAATGTAGCATTTGTAATTCCACATTTACTAGAAGCACATGACAAATAACTTTTTAATAAAACTACTAGAGATACTATAAATAACATATTGGATTAGATGAATATGTCTGCCAGAAAGTTCTGTTTTCATTCCATTAAATGCATGATAAACAAAAGAAAATACTAATAAGGAATCAGTACTAGGAAGTTTAATCCCACAAGAGATACTTTGTGGCCTGTGTATGTGTCTGTATACATATGCATATTTATGTATACAATAAGGATTTCCCTCAAAAGATAAAATATGAAAATGCAGGAATTTCAAACAAAGAATAATTACTTTAGAGGCTTAAAAAATCTTACATTATGTTTTATTTACTACTCTGACTCTTCACTTTGGTTGGCATTTTGCAAGCCTTCACATAGCCCTGAATAATTTTCCAAGCCTTATGCATATTTTATCTCATTTTGTCAACCCTCTGAGAAACTGAAATTCAGTAAGAGTAAATATCTTGTTTAGTAATTTCCAACAGCAGATCTGGGGTTAGAAATAATACTAAACCCTGACAATGCATTTATAAGTGGCTGCATCCATGCTAAACATGTTATAAATATTAACTTACGATTCTTCCAGTAAGACTCAAAGATTCAAATACTATTATCTTTGCCATTTTACAGATGACGAAACTGAAGTTCAGAGAGGGTAAATAACTTTTCCCAGGTCACATGGAGAATCAGTGTCTGATTCAGGACTTATGTCCAGGTGATACTGAGGCCACATTTCCTCTAGGATCAATTTGAAAGGAAACTTCATTTCAAGTCGCAATCCAGGTGGTGGGTACATTTATAACAACTGCAGAAGAATATGGGAATTTCTTAGGGGAAAGAAAAAGACAGCTTAACATGGTGAAACAGTATATTGTGGTTTTAATTTAACTTAGCTAACTCAATTGCCATCTCAGTTGAGTATTTAGCAGTAAGAAGATATTTATAATCAGATCTTCAAAAGTGTCCTAAGGCCACCATTTATGTCTACATGGCACTGTGCCCAGGAAGATGTCATGTGCCTCACAAAGTCCCTGCTTACTCTCTAGAAGAATTTAGTGTAAGAGAAAGTGAAGCATATTTTGGTGCCATAATGAAAGCAGGTAAGTCGGGGATGTTTATCACGTAGCCTACCGGCACCAATAAGCCAACAAAGACTTGAAGTTGTAAACAAAATTCACTGTCTCCTCTACCGGTCAGATCCAAAGAATAACCCCCAATGAACATTCTAGAGAAATGTGGAAATCTATATCAAGGAGTGACCACAAGAAATAGATCCTTTCAGAAGCAGAAGAAATTATTGTTGATGTGCATGAGGGTCTTAGAATATTAAAAAATAAATGCTTAAATGTAATATTAACAATTGTGGTATATTTTAAACGATGACATTTACCTGATAATGCTTTTAACACATACCCGTAAGTGCAGTGCCTTACAGATGTGCTACTCAGAGAATAATTACAGGATATATAAAAATATTAATTTACAGTATTCCACTGGGGGAATACACCATTATAAGGACACTCATTTAAAGGTGTATGATGAATGCCTTTTTTCACTGTACTAAAAAGAACAATTAAACCTGGGCTTTCATGTACTCACCCCTAATTACTTTCTACCCTGGAATAATTTTATTCCACTATTCTACTATTCTAGCTATCTTTCATAACCTTCTCCCCGGAGGGAAGTTGGAAGAGGAAGAACTATTTATTTTCATTATATTTCTTAGGTCCCTTTTCGTTAGTTCTCTTTTTACTATAATTCAAGGCATTTCTTTATTGTTTTACAGTGCATATATACTGCTTTTGAGCCTTGCAGCTTCCCAAAATACACTATTAGTTGCTTGCAAGAATCATACTGGAAGGAAGCTCAAGAGTGCATTTGTGTCTCTTCTCAAAATTAAATAGCAGAGCACTTTGGAGATAATGCTCTGCTAATCTATGTGTATTTCTGACCCAAGACACAGAATGGTATTATTTTCAACATCCCAGGTTTTGTCAGTGTCTCAAATAAGAAAGCTGCTACCTTTTATTTTTAAAAAGTTAAAGCTATTTTGCCTGTTCTCTTCACTAATATTTGAAAGCTATTCTAACTTATCTCTTCATTCACTCATCAAAAATGTGGTTAATATTCTACTCCATGTAAGACATTGAGCTAGAAATTTGGAATAGAAAAATGATTAAAAAAAAAATCCCTGCTCTCAAGGAGCATAATTTGAACACCACATTTTTCTACCAATTTAAACATGAGATGATTCAAAGGAGGTATATAAACAAATTAATTCAAGGACAGAAAACCAAATACTGTTATGTTCTCACTTATAAGTAGAAGCTAAGCATTGGGTAATCATGGACATAAAGTCGGGAACAACAGACGCTGAGGACTGCTAGACAGGGGAGAGAGGGGAGCAATGGTTGAAAAACTAACTTTTGGGTACTATGCTCAGTGTCTGGGTGATAGGTTCATTTATACCCCCAAACCTCAGCATCATGCAATATACCCAGGTAACAAACCTGCACATATAACTGCTTAATCTAAAATAAAAGTTATAAAAAAAAAACAAAACAAGAAAGGAAGGATGAAGGAAGTGAGAGAAATTAATTTGATTTAGCAAAACAGGTACAACTCAGGAATAACTGTTTAATATAGGTTTGAAAGAACTTTTAGTTCATAATGGAATCCTCTTCTCATTGTCAGGAGGATTTCAAGATGTAAACGCCATTTTCCACCAGCCTTACCCCTTTGCAACATCCCATGTGGGATGGTGCCTTTCTGAAGCTTCAGGATCCCTTTGTTTCTATTAGACCATGAGGGGTGATGTTCATTCCACTATAATGTGCATGCAGGTGCCAAGAGGCTGGAGGTGAATTGGAACTCAGAAGCCTTTTCTCACTTATATTTGTCTTTGTTAATCTGTTCATGGTGTGTGTGTGTGTCTGTGTGTGTCTGTGTGTGTGACTGTATATATTTGATAGTTACAGGCAAAAAAGGACCATTCTAAATTGCTGAAGTTAAAAGAGTCAGATTTATGTTTGAAGAAAAAGGTGCCTAATTTCTGTTTGATCCACCCCTTATGTATCTCATCAGTAATCTCCCTAATCTGGATGAACTGGTCTTCACATGTGTCTCTTTTGTGCATACAAAGTGCTCCTGATCAGTCACATCATACACATCTCAGCTGCTTTTCTTTGAATGAAAGAATCTGGACAGCAAAATCAGAACAATAGCATGGTCAACACAGCATTGAGTTGTCATGTACAGGCATAAAAGACATCAAAACACAGACTCGGCTGGGACAATTTTATTTGTGATTCTCCTGAATCAGGGGCAAGATGCCTTTGTTTTGCAAAGAAAATATTAGCAGGACCAGGCTCTTCTGGCACAAAAGCAGGTGGAGGAATATACACTCCCTTCTAACCAGGGAAAGGGAGGGGAAAAGAAAGGAGGGAGGGAGGGGAGAGAGAGAGAACATAAAAGACTGAGCAGGAAGGACACAGCACGCCTGTGGAAATGGGCTCCTTTCGTGTAAGAACAATTACTGAGTCCCTGCAGCTGTTCACTAGACTTAATGCCCCAATGCATTTTGCATCTATGTTTCCTTTTACCTTTTCCATGTTTATTAATTACCACAGCTGAAACCAGAAGTGAAAAGGAGTAATTCTCCCCTTGCTATAGAGGGTGGACCAAAGCAGTTATCTTTGCTTGTGGCATGCTTAGTGAATGCCAGGCACTAAGTACCTTGCATATATCATCACATGGAATCCTCACAATACTCCTTTGAATTAGGAATGATCACCGTTAATTTAGAGATGAAGAAATGGAGACCCAAGGATCTCACAGCAAGGTGCAGAGCCAAGATTTCTCCAAAGCCAACACTCTGAATTCCCAATTCTCAACTAGCTGCTGTTAATTAAAATGGAGGTTTCTTCCTATTACAGTGTGAATAAACTGGTTTTATCCATATACCCCTCAGGGACTTGGGCACCACGAAAACTCCACCTTTTCCAAAGGAGACTGCCAAGTTCCTACTCCACACCAGCTTAGCTTTAGAAGTAGCCTGGCAGTTTAGGGATTGTCTGTGGTTCTGGGAATCATCTCAAATAGAGTGAGGAAGACTGTCACCCAAGGTCCCAATTTCGGTTGCAAGAGTAAAACGGCTAGGACTTTAGATTTTCAAGTTTATTGTGGTCAATGGTGAAAATTGGTTAAATTTCTGTGCTCGCTACCTTCTGCCCCCTCTTAACCCTCAGTGAGTGGTTCATAACTGGCCACGAGCAAAGGCGGCCATCCCTATCACTAAGCCCATCCCCTGCCCACCCCCAAAGACTGCTGGGAAGTAAAACTGCTCAACAGTTTAAGTGGAGCTCTAATTAATGAGTCTGATTCCTGCCTGACATGGGCTCATTTTTAACCTGGTAAACTCATTAAACTTCTGCTCTTCATTTAGCCATGGGAGACCAGAGTATCATAATTTCAACTAAGTGTGCTCAGTGATTTAATGGGCCTTGAGTTTACCACATTCCCATAGTGTCCCATCTGAGGAGCTCAATCAGTATCGCTAGAAGTTTATTTAGTGCAAGGAGAGATCTCTCTGATCTGTCCTGAATTCAACTGAAGGCTTTAAAGACGAATGAAAGCAAACCGCTGGCTCCACAATTTCAAACGACCCATTCTGCCTTAACCGTAAATCAGCTAAGGAGTCTGAAATGCAGACAGTTTCCAGACAGACCAGGTCATCTCCTGAGTTAATGAGACAACCCGTGCTCAAGCACAGCGCCTGCCTTTACCAGCAGATGCCAGCACTTCCTCTTCTCAGATAAGACAGGGCCCAGGGATTTGGTCCCCACTCCACACATTGAGACTTTTAAAATAAAGGCAGATTAAAAGAAACAAAAACAAACAACACACACACGAAACACAAAGATTGTTTTCTATCTCTTTCATTCTGTGTCTGCCCAGTTAATCACATCAAAGGGAATTCTCAGAAAGAGCTATGTTTTCTCATTGTTGTTACTGCTATTTTGGGGTGAACGTGTAGATGTCTAATAAATAGCTTTCTTCTCATGTAAAAAAAATTTCAAAACTCAAACAGGCCAGGGCTAGTTTGGTTTCTAGGTTCTCATGAAGTCCCTGTCAATAGCAAGCTCCCAGTAAGTGTTTTATAACAGTGACAGCTTTGCAAATACTGTAACATATGTAACTTGGACTGGGTCAATACATGGTGGGGAAATCAGACTGTGAGATGGTCGAGCTGTTCATTTTGGCTGTCTTTACAATCAATCAGCCAGACCAAGTGAGCCTGCAGTGATACTCACTGATTATTGAGAAAGCTAAAACAAATGGATTGGCCGTGCTGTCTGCCAAGGCCCATTCGATAGCTACAACCTCTGTCAGGATACAAACAGGTGCCATCTTTTGAAAGCCAAAGTTATTAGAAACAACTCACAGCTTTATCCAAAAGTAGGCTGCACTGTGGCTGCCGGAGGGAGGGAGGGAGGGAGGGAGGGAGGAAGGAAGGAAGGAAGGAAGGAAGGAAGGAAGGAAGGGGAAAGAAAGAGAAACAGAAGGAAGAAAGAAAGAAAAGAAAGGAAGGAAGGAAGAAAGAGAATTAGTTCCATATATTTTAATATACTTTGTTAGATTGATTTTGCAGAGCAACCCATTGTAGAAACCCAAAGTTTATAGGCTTTGGTGCCAGGCCACAGAATAAAAATTTCTGTCTTATCAATTTCCCCAATTGTTTCTTCTTTGGTTATCTTTTGCTTTTGTGCTTAATTCAAAAGCTTTTAACAGAGCAATCATCTCAAACATATTTCCCAACTGTTAAGATAAAATTCGTAAAAAGAAATCCAAGTTCCAGGAGTGAAATGCAGGACTCCTAAGCCCTTTCTTATAACCTGCACCAGCGATTGGATGTATTAAGCTACCACAGTTCCCTGCCATATTCTTTACTCCCAGCCAATCCATCTGTGATTGCAGGAAGGATAAGTGTACTGTGTGAGTGGCCTAATCCAAATGTCTCTGAGTTGCTAGGTTTAGGCCAAGACGTTCCAATAAAAACGAAGGCAGCCTCCCAGTCTTTGCCTAAAGTTGATTCAAATCACGTCTCCTTAGAATGAATTATCTTCACAATATTTTCTTTGGGGACTTCATTGGTTGTAATAGAGATAACAAACAAAAGCTGCTTATCAACATTTCCAGTTAGAGAAAAAGGAGAAAATTGTAAGTGAAATAAATATATGTGAGGACCGTATTTCTAACTTCATTGAATTTCCTTAAGGATCTGGTAGAGATTGAGAATGGACTGACTATTAAGAAAACAGAGCTAACAAGAGGTGGGGTCTTAGAGATTTAAAATGTTATTATTTATTCATCATAAACTACTAACTATCTTTGGGGTATGCAAAAATCGACTCCCCACCTTCCTTTTGTTTTGGTTTATTTTTGAGACGGAGTCTTGCTCTGTTACCCAGGCTGAAGTGCAGTAGTGCCATCTTGGCTCACTGCAATCTCCGCCTCCTGGGTTCAAGTAATTCTCCTGCCTCTGCCTCTGCCTCCTGAGTAGCTGGGATTACAGGCACCTGCCACCGTGCCTGGCTAAATTTTGTATTTTTAGTAGAGACGCGGTTTCATCATGTTGGCCAGGCTAACCTTGAACTCCCGATCTCAGATGTTCTGCCTGAGCATGAGCCACTGTGCCTGGCCCCCACCTTCCATTTAATCAAAGCATTGGAGGAATCAAATTAAGGGAGATGACAGTGGTGAAACCGTTTTTCTGAGATACAAAGGAACTCATGTGCAGGTCAGCAAAGAAGATAGAGGGAATGTATATGATCATACTAACAAGAAATATATAATAAAATGTGATGAAATAGCCAAAGGCTTTCATATCTACTGTGTTGGAAACTGGTAGTTGTCTCACCAATCTATATTCTTTCATCATGAAAAAAAATCACTTAAGCAATAGAATCTCCTGAGTTTTAGCTGAGTGGTTGTCCAGTTGGAGACCTGCATTTCCCAGCCTTCGTTGAAGCTAGGTGTGATCTCATAACTGAGTTTGGCTAATTAGCAGTGTACAGAAGGGTCATGTCCTCAAAAGGAAGCTGCTTGCTCTCCACTTTGTCTTTTCCCCTTCCCAAGGACTGGAACGTAGACATGGTGGCAGTTCATTATTGACCATGTGGATTAGAACAACTCCTAGTGGATAGTGAAAAGAAGACACTTGGATCCATGGATCACCTTGTGGAATGAAACCATCCCACAACCCTGGACTGCCACCAGTCTGGATGTTTGTGAAAGAGGTGGTTTAGTGGAGTGCCTTGCTAATTGAGTGTGGTGTTTACGCCAGCAGCAGCACCTGGGAGCTTATCAGAAATACAGAATCCCAGACCCATCCACTGAATTGTATAATCTGCATTCAAAAAGCATCTCCTGAAAATTCATGTACACATTGGAAGCTGACTAGCATGAATATAGTGGTTAAAAGGATAGACTCTGGAGCCAGAGCCTGGGTTCACATCTAAATCTGTGACTTAATTAGTTGTGTCTCTTTGGGCAAATTATTAAAATTCTGTGTGGCTCAGTTTTCTTATCTGTAAATTAAGGATATTAATAATATCTTCCCCTAGGGTTCTTGTAAGAATTATATCTGGTAATATAAGTAAATATATAAACCTATAGGTTGGTATAAAGCTATGGAAGAGTTTGCTATTACTATCACAAAAAAATAACTTGTATCTTGTTTAACCTATTTGGTCTCTGATAAAGCTGTCAGACTTACAGATTTATTATAAAGTCTGTCCAGGGCCAGCAAGTTTTTTGCATAATGGAGAGACTTTGTAACCACAGGAAATCTGTAAACTAACATTTTAATAAATCCATCTACTGTTAAAATAATAGGTCTGGGTGAAGATTTGGAGAAGGGTAGAAATTGTGTCAAGTCTTATAACAACCATGTATGTTGGCACTTTCAGGATAATCTTTACAGTAATGTATTCATGTTCGATGAACATTTATTAAGCACATACTATGTGTCAGGCGTTTTCCTAGGTGCTTGGGGAAAAAATCAGTAAAGAAAACTGACAAAACTGACAAAAATCCCCACCCTCATGAAGTTCATATTCTAGTGCAAGTGTGGGAAGTGGTCTCTGGAGATGAGGAGTATCCATCAAGTTTAGATTTTATTATCAGGTTGTGGTTCACAGTATGTTTTCTAACTACTAGTTTGGAAAATTTAAATATCATAACAAGAGGAAGTGAAAAATAGATGGAAACATCCTAGGGCCTATGAGAGTGTGGTTACTATAAAATCTGTCCAGGGCCAGCAAGGTTTTTGCAAAGTGGAGAGACTTCGTGACCACGGGACATCCGTATTCCAGAGCAAGTCAGAAGCACATGTGACGTCAAAGGCTCTACCACCTGTGGAGCTGGGATGTTCTCTAATTAAGTTCTCTGGTCGGTCTTACCCATTGCTGAAGAACAGGTAAAGGGGCTGCTCCATCAGGCCTTTGATGAGTTTCCTCCAGGAGGTATCACTTCCTCATTAAGAGGGTTGGCCATAATGGGAACTTATTCATAGAACTTTTGGGGAAAACGTCCAAATCTTCTACCCATTTCTTTAAGATTGTGTTGTTGTTTTTCTTAAGTTCTCAGTGTGTGTGTGTGTGTGTGTGTGTGTGTTTGTGTTTTTAACACATTCTGGATTTTTTTTCAAACTTGTGACTTAGCTTCTCATTTTCTTAACAGTATCTTTTGAAGGGGAAAAGCTTTTTTATTTTTATGAAGTCGAACTTACCAATTTTTTCTTTTATGTCTTAGTGTTTATATGTGCATATGTACTAAGAAATATTTGGTTAACCTAATGTCACAAAGGTTTTTTTTCCCCCTAATTTTTTTTATCTAGAATAGTTACAGTTTTACTTCTTGTATTTAGGTCTATGGTACATTTTGAATTAATTTTTGTGTAATGTTTAAGGTAAGGGTCAAGATTTTTTTTTTCTATATGGATATCCAGTGTCTGTTGCAATTTGTTAAAAGACACTATCCTTTTTCCATTGAATTGCCTTGATATCTTTCTTAACCATCAGTTGGCCATAAAAGAAGGGTTTATGTCTGAAGTCTATTCTGTTTCCATTGATTTTTATATTTATACTTACAATAATATCACAGAATCTTGATTACTATGGCTTAATGATAAATCAAGAAATTAGGTAGTATAAATCCTCTGGCCTTAGTCTTTCACAAAATTGTCATGGTTATTCTAACTCCTTTACCATTTGATACAAATTTTAGAACTTTCTCATCAATTTCTTTTCTTAAAACCCCACAGAGATTTTAATTGGGGTTACACTGAATCTATGGATAAATTTAAGGAGAACTGACATTTTAAATATATTGAGTTTTTCAATCCATGAGCATGATTTATCAACACTTATGTAGGTATTTAATTTCCTTTGGCAATGTTTTGTAGCTCAGTGTGCAAGTCTTGCGGAGTTTTGTTAAATTTATTCCCAAGTATTTTATTTTTGATGCTATTGTAAATAGAGTTGCTTTTAAATCATAATTTCTAAATTATTTATTGATGATATATAGAAACAACTGATTTTTGTATATTGGCATTGTATCCTGCATCCTTTCCAAATTCACTTGTTTCCAGTAGCTTTAGATTCTGTATTTTCTTCATAAACAAATACGTTGTCTGCAAATAAAGTTTTACACTTTCTTTTCCAATATTCAAGGCTTTTATTTATTTCTCTTGCTTTATTGCACTGGTTAGAACCTATAGTTCAAGTTTTGAAAATGGATATCCTTCAATTTTTCTTGACCTTAGATATAAAGCATTGAAGCAGTCACCATTGTGTCTATTAGCTTTAGTTTTTTGTAACTGTTGTCTGCCTGATTTTATCTTAATTTTAATTTTATTTTTATTTTTTATTGTACTTTAGGTTCTGGGATACAAGCACAGATCATGCAGGATTGTTGCATAGGTACATACATGGCAATGTGGTTTGCTGCCTCCATGCCCCCATCACCTATAACTGGCATTTCTTTCCATGTTATCCCTCCCCAACCTCCCTGTCCCCCACTACCCCTCCCTTAGTTACCCCCAAAAGACCCCAGTTTGTGATGCTCCCTATGTCCATGTGTTCTCAATGTTCAACATCTGCTTATGAGTGGGAACATGCGGTGTTTGATTTTCTGTTCTTGTGTCAGTTTCCTGAGAATGATGGTTTCCAGATTCATCAATGTCCCTACAAAGGATACAAACTCATCATTTTTTATGGCTGCATAGTATTCCATGGTGTATGTGTGCCACATTTTCCTTGTCCAGTCTATCACTGATGGGCATTTGGGTTGGTTCCAGGTTTTTGCTATTGTAAACAGTACCACAATGAACATACGTGTGCATGTGTCTTTATAATAGAACGATCTATAATCTTTTGGATATATACCCAGTAATGGAATTGCTGGGTCAAATGGAATTTCTATTTCTAGGTCCTTGAGGAAATGCCACACTGTCCTCCACAATGGCTGAAATAATTTACACTTCCACCAACAGCGTAAATGTGTTCCTATTTCTCCACATCCTCTCCAGCATCTGTTGTCTCCAGATTTTTTAATGGTTGCCATTCTAACTGGTGTGAGGTGGTATCTCAATGTGGTTTTGATTTGCATATCTCTAATGACCAGTGATGATGAGCATTTTTTCATGTGTTTGTTGGCCTCATATATGTCTTCTTTTGAAAAGTGTCTGTTCATGTCCTTCGCCTACTTTTGAATGGATATGTTTGTTTTTTTCTTGTAAATCTTTTTAGTTCCTTGTAGATTCTGGATATTAGCCCTTTTTCAGATGGGTAGTCTGCAAAAATTTTTTCCCATTCTGTTGGTTGCTGGTTAACTCTAATGATTGTGCAGAAACTCTTAAGTTTAATTAGATCCCATTTGTCTATTTTGGCTTTTGTTGCCAATGCTTTTGGTGTCATGAAGTCCTTTTCTATGCCTATGTCCTGAATAGTTTTGCCTAGGTTTTCTTCTAGGGTTTTTATGGTGTTAGGTCTTATGTTTGAGTCTTTAATCCATCTGGAGTTAATTTTAGTGTAAGGGGTTAGGAAAGGGTCCAGTTTTTGTTTTCTGCACATAGCTAGCCAGTTTTCCCACCACCATTTATTAAACAGGGAATCCTTTCCCCATTGCTTGTTTTTGTCAGGTTTGTCAAAGATCAGATGGTTGTATATGTGTGGCATTGCCTCCAAGGCCTTTGTTCTGTTCCACTGGGCTACATCTCTGTTTTGGTACCAGTACCATGCTATTTTGATTACTATAGCCTTGTAGTATAGTGTGAAGTCAGGTAGCGTGATGCCTCCAGCTTTGTTCTTTTTGCTTAGGATTATCTTGGCTATGTGGGCTCTCTTTTGGTTCCATATGAAGTTTAAGGTGGTTTTTTCCAGTTCTGTGTAGAGGGTCATTGGTAGCTTGATGGGGATAGCATTGAATCTATAAATTACTTTGGGAAGTATGACTGTTTTCACAATATTGAGTCTTCCTAACCATGAGCATGGAATGTTTTTCCGTCTGTTTGTGTCCTCTCTTATTTCCTTGATCAGTGGTTTGTAGTTCTCCTTGAAGAGGGCCTTTACATCCTTTGGTAGTTGTATTCCTAGGTATTTTATTCTCTTTGTAGCAATTGTGAATGGGAGTTTGCTCTTGATTTGGTTCTCTGTTAGTCTGTTATTGGTGTATAGGAATGCTTGTGATTTCTGCACATTGATTTTGTAACCTCAGACTTTGCTGAAGTTGCTTATCACTTTCAGGAGATTTTGGGCTGAGACGATGTGGTCTTCTAAATATACAATCATGTCATCTGCAAATAGAGGCAATTCGACTTCCTCCTTTCCTAATTGAATGCCCTTTATTTCTTTTTATTGCCTGATTGCTCTGGCTAGAACTTCCAATACTAAATTGAATAGGAGTGGTGAAAGAGGGCATTCTTGTCTAGTGCCAGATTTCAAAGGGGATGCTTCCTGTTTTTGCCCATTCGGTATGATATTGGCTGTGGGTTTGCCATAAATAGCTTTTATTATTTTGAGATACATTCCATCAATAACTAGTTTATTGAGAGTTTTTAGCATAAAGTGCTGTTGAATTTTGTCAAGGCCTTCTCTGCATCTATTGAGATAATCATGTGGTTTTTGCCTTTGGTTCTGTTTATGTGGTGGATTACTTGTTTATGTGTTTATAGACTTGCGTATGTTTAACCAGCCTTGCATCCCTGGGATGAAGCCTACTTGATCATGATGGATCAGCTTTTTGATGGGCTGTTGTAATTAGTTTGCCATTATTTTATTGAAGATTTTTGCATCTATGTTCATCATGGATATTGGCCTGACGTTTTCTTTTTTTGTTGAGTCTCTGCTGGGTTTTGGTATCAGGATGATGTTGGTCTCATAAAATGATTTGGGAAGGATTCCCTCTTTTTGGATTGTTTTGAATGGTTTCAGAAGGAGTGGTACCAGCTCCTCTTTGTATGTCCGGTAGAATTCAGCTGTGAATCCATCTGTACCTAGGCTTTTTTTGGTTGGTAGGCTACTAATTGCTACCTCAACTTCAGCCCTTGTTATTGGTCTGTTCAGGGTTTCAACTTCTTCCTGGTTTAGGCTTGGGAGGATGCAAGTGTCCAGGAATTTATCTATTTCTTCCAGGTTTACTGGTTTATGTGTATAGGGTTGTTTATAGTAATCTCTGATGTAGTTTGTATTTCTGTGGAATTGTGGTGATATCCTCTTTATCGTGTTTTATTACATCTATTTGATTCTTCTCTCTTTTCTTTTTTATTAATCTGGCTAGTGGTCTGTCTATTTTGTTGATCTTTTCAAAAAACCTGCTTCTCGATTTATTGATTTTTTGAAGGGATTTTTGGGCGTGTGTCTCCATCTTCTTCAGTTCTTCTCTTATCTTAGTTATTTCTTGTTTTCTGCTAGCTTTCGAGTTTTTTTGATCTTGCTCCTCTAGCTCTTTCAATTTTGATGATAGGGTGTTGATTTTAGATCTTTCCTTCCTTCTCATGTGGGCATTTATTGCTATAAATTTCCCTCTAGACACTGCTTTAAATGGGTCCCAGAGATTCTTGTACGTTGTGTCTTTGTTCTCGTTGGTTTCGAAGAATATCTTTACTTCTGCCTTCATTTCATTGCTTATTCAGTCAACATTCAAGAGCCAGTTGTTCAGTTTCCATGAAGTTGTGTGGTTCTGAGTTTGTTTCTTAACCCTGAGTTCTAATTTGACTGCACTGTGGTCTGAGAGACTGTTATGATTTCCGTTCTTTTGCATTTGCTGAGGAGTGATTTACTTCCAATTATTTGGTCAATTTTAGAGTAGGTGTGATGTGGTGTTGAGAAGAATGTATATGCTGTGGATTTGGGATGGAGAGTTCTATAGATGTCTATTAGGTTTACTTGGTCTAGGTCTGAGTTCAACTCCTGGATACTCTTGTTAATTTTCTGTCTCATTGATCTATCTAATATTGACAGTAGAGTGTTAAAGTCTCCCAATATTATTGTGTGGGAATCTAAGTCTCTTTGTAGGTCATGAAGAACTTGCTTTATGTATCTCGGTGCTCCTGTATTGGGTGTGTATATATTTAGGATCGTTAGCTCTTCTTGTTGCATTGATTGTTTTACCATTATGTAACGCCCTGCTTTGTCTCTTTTGATCTTTGTTGGTTTAAAGTCTATTTTATCAGAGACTAGGATTGCAACTCCTGCTTTTTTTTGCTCTCCATTTGCTTGGTAAATCTTCCTCCATCCTTTTATTTTGAGCCTATGTGTATCCTTGCATGTGAGATGGGTTTCCTGAATACAGCACACTGATGGGTTTTAACTTTTTATCCAATTTGCCAGTCTGTATCTTTTTATTGGGGCATTTAGCCCATTTACATTTAAGGTTGATATTGTTATGTGTGAATTTGATCCTGCCATTTTGATGCTAGCTGGTTGTTTTGACCGTTAGTTGATGCAGTTTTTTCATTGTGCCGATTCTCTTTACCATTTGGTACATTTTTGGAGTGGCTTTCACAGGTTGTTCCTTTCTATGTTTAGTGCCTCATTCAGGAGCTCTTGTAAGGCAGTCCTGGTGGTGACGAAATCTCTCAGCAATTGCTTATTCATAAAGGATTTTATTTCTCCTCTGCTTATAAAGCTTAGTTTGGCTGGATATGAAATTCTAGGTTGAAAGTTCTTTTCTTTAAGGATGTTGAATATTGGCCCCTACTCTGTTCTGGCTTGTAGGGTTTCTGCTGAGAGATCTGCTGTGAGTCTAATGGGCTTCCTTTTGTGGGAAACCCAACCTTTCTCTCTTGCTGCACTTAGCATTTTTTCCTTCATTTCAACCCTGGTGAATCTGACAATTATGTGCCTTGGGGTTGCTCTTCTTGAGGAATATCTTTGTGGTGTTCTCTGTATTTCCTGGAATTGAATGTTGGCCTGCCTTGCTAGGTTGGGGAAGTTTTCCTGGATAATATCCTGAAGAGTTATTTTCCAGCTTGGATTCATTCTCTCCGTCACATTCAGGTACACCTATTAAATGTAGATTAGGTCTTTTCACATAATCCCATATTTCTTGGAGGCTTTGTTTATTTCTTTTCACTCTTTTTTCTCTAATCTTGCCTTTTTGTTTTATTTCATTGAGTTGATCTTCAATCTCTGATATCCTTTCTTCTACTTGGTTGATTTGGCTACTGAAACTTGTGTATACTTCGTGAAGTTCTCATGTTGTGTTTTTCAGCTCCATTAAGCCATTTATATTCTTCTCTAGGCTGTTTATTCTCGTTAGCATTTCGTCTAACCTTTTTTCAAGGTTCTTAGTTTCTTTGCATTGGGCTAGAACATGTTCTTTTAGTTCAGAGAAATTTGTTATTACCCACCTTGTGAAGCCTGCTTCTCTCAATTTGTCAAATTCATTCTCTGTCTCTTTTTGTTCCCTTGCTGGTGAGGAGTTGTGATCCCTTGGAGGAGGAGAGGCATTCTGGTTTTTGGTGTTTTCATCCTTTTTGCACTGGTTTCTTTCCATCTTTGTGGCTTTATCTACATGTGATCTTTGTAGTTGTTGACTTTCAGATGGGGTCCCTGAATGGACATCCTTTTTGTTAATGTTGAAGTTATTTAGCTTTCTGTTTTTTAGTTTTCCTTCTGTCAGGCACCTCTGCTGTAGGACTGCTGGAGGTTCACTCCAGGCTCTGCTTGCCTGAGGATTACCTGCAGTGGATGCAGAACAGTAAGGGTTTCTGCTGGTTTCTTCTTTTGTTATCTTCATCCCAGAAGGGTACCTTCCAGATGTCAGCCTGAGCTCTCCTTTATGTGGTGTCTCTTTAGATATATGGGGGTCAGGGAGCTGCTTGAGGAGACAGTCTGTCCCTTATATGAGCTCAAGTGCTGAGCTGTGAGCTCTGTTGTTCTATTCAGAGCTGCTGGGCAGGTACATTTAAGTCTGCTGCAGTGGAACTCATAACCACCTTTTTTCCCAGGTTCTCTGTTCTGGGAAGGTGAGGCTTTATTTATAAGTTCCTGATGTGCTGCTACCTTTTTTCAGAGATGCCCTGCCCAGCAACGAGGTAGTCTAGTCACAGTCTGATAGCAGAGGCGTTGCTGAGCTGCCATGGGCTCTGCCTAGCTGCTGTGTGAACTTCCTTGTGGTTTTGTTTACAGAGGTACAGTTAGAACTGCCTTGGTAATAGTGGTCTGCCTCGGTAGTGGCGGACTGCCTTAGTAATGGCTGATGCTTTTCCCCCCAATGAACTGGACCATCCCGGGTCCAGAGGTGCTTCCTGCGAAACTCTCAATCCAGAGCATTTCAGATTGCTAGTCATTGTTGGGGGTGGGACCCGCTGAGCCAGATCACCTGGCTCCCTGTTTCAGCCCCATTTTTTTCAGTTGAATGGGTGGCTCTGTATCCCAAGCATTCCAGGTGCCTGTTGAGATGGCCATCTGGATTTGTGTGAGTTTTTGTGCGGAGACCTGAAGCTCCAGCTGAAACACCCATGGTGGAAACTGGCACTTTTCAGCCCGGGAATCTCCTGGTCTGTGGGCAGTAAAATCTCGTTTGGAAATGCGGTGATCATTCACCCTCTGCATTCTTCTCGCTGGGAATTGCACTCCTGAGCTGTTCCTATTTGGCCATTTTGGATTTCTCCCTGTCTGATTTTATCTTGATGGTACCCTTAATCAGTGTAGTAAATTCCTTTTCATTCCCAATTTCCTAAGAGTTTATAACATACTTGAGATATAACTTTGTCTAATGGCTTTTTTATATCTAACAAGATAATCACATATTTTTGCTTCTTTCTTGTGACCTATTATTTCATATACACTGTTGGGTTTGGTTGGCTACTATTTGCCAGACATTTTTTTCGCCAGTTTTCATAAGGTGCAATCGTCTATAGTTTTCTTGTGTTTCTTTGCCTATATTCAGTATAAGAGTAATAGTGGTTTCATAATATTAGTTGGAAAGCGTTTTCTACACCTCTATTTTCTGAAATAATTTGTATAAGATTAGTATTAGTTCTTCCTTAAATGTTTGGTAGACTTTTACCCATGAAGGTATCTGGGCCTGGATTTTTAAAAATATATGTTTGATAAGGTTTATAATTACAAATTTATTTTTTAAAGCTGTATAAGGCTATTAACATTTTCTATTTCTTATTAGGTCAGTTTTTGAAAGTGTTATTTTTTCAACTACTGGATCAAATACTTGGATCATTTCATCCAAGTTGTCTAATTTATTATTCATAACATTGCCTTATTATCCCTTTAATGTTCTTTAGCATCTGTATCATGTCCCCTCTTTCATTCTTGACATTGGTCATTTGTGTCTTCCCTGTTCTTTTTGATTAGTATAACTATAAGCTTATCAATTTATTGATTTTTCCTAAAGAAATATATTTTTTCCATTGTTTGTTCATTCTCTATTGTATTGATATTCCTTCTCCTGTATAGCTATAAATCAGTAAGTGAGAATTGATCTTAGAAGAACATGAAAACATAATGGGAAAAAAACAAATAAGAAAAAATATTAAACCACTATAGTGTTCAGCTAGGCACCATGGAAGCTCTGAGAATCACACACATTGTTCTCTGTCCTTAAGGATATTATTGTCTAGTACTCTGCCTCTCAAACTTTTCCATAAAGTTACGCCAAATGTCAGGAAAGACTGAATGAGTACTTCTCATGATATAGGGCAGAGATTCTCAGACTTTTTTAGTTCATGGAAACCTAGTTTCTCAGTTTTCTCAAGGCACCTCAGATCAAAAGAAACCTATACAATTCCACTTATGAAGTAGATAGGTCCACATCATTTAATTTTTATGTCCTAGTAACAAGTAGCCATTAAATAACAATACAAATATTTTTATTCAATTCTTAAATAACTACAATTACTTATTAATGGGATGTCCACCTGTTAAGCACTGAACAACTTTTATAACTTTGGACTCACATACTGCCTATCTGTTTCATATTTATTTTCATGCAGTAGTTGCTTTTTTTTTAATCACAACTGCTAAAAAACCAGCTTATCAAAGATAAGATGTTATCAAAAGAAATGTAGTATAATCTAATATGGAAAATATTATCCTGAGCTAGTAGTTTGCACACTGTCCTCTTGATATTGAATATCTCTGCTTTTTCCTAAAAAAAATAAAGCATTCCATGATGCCCCATAAGTTCACTCTAGTTTCCTGAGGTGCCTCAGAACAGTTTGGGAACTATGGATCCAGAATAAAAAAGAAGAAAGCTCCTGAGAGCTAAATATACTTGAAAGTTTAAATATGTTAAATGTTTAAGGTTCATCTAAAGTTTTTCTTCTATTAAATGATACAATTGTATTTAAACATGATTTTATACTTCATAAAGATGCCCCATACTTATTTTATGGATCCCTGTATTCCCTGAAATATCATGGCAGAGTCCTGAGGATACATCTACTGCAACTTGAGAGACAAGGATCTAGCTATGGAAATAAGATAATGTATACAGGTGAGAGGTTAACTGAAACCCCAAGGCAACTCAAGCACTGATGCTGGATAAGGAGGAAGTAAGACAATGTGACCATGTAATTTATAGTCTTAACCTGTATCTTTCTGAGACTGAAAGAGAGTGATACCAATAGTAATTGGGAAAACAGACACAAACATGGGCTTATCCCAGGCAAACAGGCATGTTTCCCTAGGAAAGACTGAAAATCATTGATTTTGCAAATTTACCGGGCCTATGCATGTATTAGCCAATAAAACATTTTCCGCCAGATTTTTTAAATAAGATCAAGAGAGTCCATATTATATCCACCTCAGGTTTGAAGAAGAGTGAAACATTTCCCTCGACATTGCAACCCCTTCTCTGGGGAAAATAGCACAACCAGGTCTTATTTCTCACATAACGGCTAATTCTGAGAAACCACTTTCAGTGTAAAAGACTCCCCTACATTCTTCCGAGAGGTGCACTGTTGTTGCCTCTTTACTGGAGAAGTTCTCGTCTTCTGCCCACATCTATAAGAAGAGAATCTGGAACCAGTAACAACCAACAATCATGTGGGTTAACAACTACCATTTAAATCAGCAATTGAGGTCTAAGGAACTTAAAATTATGTACATAGATGGTAATGCCATCTTTTCTTTTACAGGAAAAAAGAGGCTGACTTTTTTTTTTTATTGCGATGAAGTCTTGCTCTGTCATCCAGACTGGAGTGCAATGTCACAATCTCAGTTCATTGCAACCTCCACCTCCTGGGTTCAAGTGATTCTCTTGCCTCAGCCTCCTAAGTAGCTGGGGTTATACACATGTGCCATCACGCTTGGCTAATTTTTTGTATTTTTACTAAAGACGGGGTTTCAGGCTGGTCTCGAACTCCTGACCTTGTGATCTGCCTGCTTCGGCCTCCCAAAGTGCTGGGATTACAGGTGTGAGCCACTGTGCCCAGCCTGCCATTTTTTTTTAGTAGTTCATTTAACTATCATAAACATATACTGAATTCTAATTCTAGTAAGAATTATCTTATTTCTCTACATTTTTATGTAGCCACTTTAATCAATTCTAAGATGCAAATATCTTTATATTATGCTCTTTCTGAAATTAGGATGTGTCCCACAATTAATGATATGTCATAGTTTAATTGAATTAGGTCACTGTTTTCCGTGTGGTAGCACATAACATAATGATGTGTCTTTGTAATTAATGGGGTCTTACATTTAAAGAGATAAAGTTACTGTTCTGTAATAGAAAGATGATACTATTCATGTTGGAGTGATGTGAAGATTCAACAATAAACTTTGTTTACAGGTAGGAAATGTGATAGAGTAAATAAAAAACTAGGATATGAGTAGAAATTCTCAGGTTATTTTTGTTTTCTTTTTTTTTATTGAGATGTTAGTAAGGACTTTTGTTGTCAAATCCAGTGAGAGATACAACCATAACACAGAAGACACAAATAAGTTAATTATCTTGATAATTTTAGACTCAGATCTCTCTATGGAAAGGTCAGCTAGTTTTGTAGACAGGATACCACCCAAAACAAAAACAACAGATATTTGAGGCAGTGCTCAAGACAATGGCTGAATACATAATGTAATACATAAAAATAAGGCAGTTTCCTATTTCTTTCCTCAATAAGCTATGTGAGCATAAGTTATGGGTCTCCTTTTGGAGAAAAATGCTTTTGTATAGAAAAATTATAATTTCCTCCATCCCCTCCCAAAAAAGGTTTTAATCCCTGAGATGAGCAAGGAAATCAAAACAGGGTAATACCAGTTTCACATGAACCTCAAGACGATAACTATAGTTACTATCTTCTTTACTTAGAAAAACTTTAACTTCCTTTTATCTATACCAAACCAGTACACTAAATTTTCTCCCTTACAAAGTTTTCAACCATGTTGGAATTAAATTAATCTCACAGTAAAATACAAGAAAGAATAGGTAAGACCAGTGTTTGCTCTGTGTAATTCATAAAACAGAAGCATTTTTCCAACAGCACGGGCCCTAGAGGTACCACATTAATAACTGCCTGCAGGACAAAGTGATCTTTTAGGTCTGCTAACAAGGCAGGGAGAGGGGAGTCCAGTTTCAGCAAAGATGAGGAGTCCCTGCTAAGTTTAGCTTTTAGCTGTAGCCAGATCTCAAACAGATCCTAGGTCCCCCTAACTGACAAGGCCAGAACATAGTACCTTCACAGGGTCAAGAGGGCCAAAGTTGTCTAAACTAGTCAGCGAACATCTCTACTACATAATTTTGTTAATGCTCACACTGATAGTGATACGGCATCAAGAAGTCTGGGTTTTGGAACAACTTACGCATTTGTTATAGCAAAATATTTGTGTCCCCCTGCCATTCATGTGTTGAAACCTAATCACCAGTATAATGATATTTAGAAGTGGGGGCTTTTGGTTGTGATTAGGTCATTGTATTAGTCCATTTTCATGCTCTTGATGAAGACATACCCGAGACTGGTAAGAAGAAGAAGTTTAATGGATGTACAGTTCCACATGGCTGGGGGGGCCTCACAACTATGGAGGAAGGCAAGGAGGAGCAAGTGACATTTTACTGGATGGCAGCAGGTAAGAGAGAGAGTTTGTGAAGGAAAACTCCTGTTTTTAAAACCATCAGATCTCATGAGACTTACTCACTATCACAAGAACAGCATGGGAAATACCCTTTTCCATGATTCAATTACCTTTCACCAGTTTCCTCCCATCACAACATGGAAATTGTGGGAATTACAATTTGAGATGAGATTTGGGTGGAGACACAGCTAAACCATATCAGTCACGAAGGCATAGCTCTCATGAATGGGATTAGTGCCCTTATAAAACAGACCTCTCTCATACCTTTTGTCATGTGAGGACACGGCAAAAAGAGAGCTGTCTATAAACCAGGAAGTAGGACCTCACCAGACATTGCATCTGTAGAGCCTTGGTCTTGGACTTCCCAGCCTCCAGAACTGTGGGAAATACATTTCTGACATTTATAAGCCATCTAGTCTATGGCACTGACTAAGACAACATCATTTACCTAATAAGCAACAATAAATGTTCTTGTCTAGAGTAAATGACACAAAATAGAATATATTACTGCTGAGGTTATTTGGTCTGACTTTAAAGCAGTACAAATGAATTCTTCCATACAATAAAGACAGACTTTGTACTCATGCTTCTCAAAGCCAATCATGTCTCCAGCTCTAGTCTCACTTAAAAAAAAATTTTTTTTTTTTTAAATATACTTCCCCTGTGTTGGAGCCAAGTTGAAAAAGGAGTGGTGAGCAAAACACTATCCAGGTTCCCTGGAATAGGAAGAGCTCTAGAATCCAGCAGGTATAAGCATATTCAAGTTTGAGATTATGGTCTGTGGCAATCATTTCTGTCCTTCTATCTCTGGGATGTTCATCTTTGCTGGCTTAAAGGTTGCTGGCTTTACAGCCATTCAGGTGGCCCAGATATAGCCTGAGAATAGGTTAGTTTCACTGGAAAGGGGCTACTGTGCCCCTCTGTAGTCCAGGTGACAAAGCCTCCTGAAGCAGACTCCTGAGGCAGGGGTGGGGTGGGGGCTTTGTTCAAATATGCTCCATTTTTCTGATGAGTTTCCATCTTTATCACCACTTCTAAAACTGAACTTTTCTGGAATTTGGACCAGATAAGGCTATGGAAGAACCAGAAGTGAACCAGTCTCTGGGTTTTTGCTTAGGAAAAGGGTTGGGTGCTGCTTAAAGTGGACAGGGCCATTCAGGCGGCCTCTCTTTTTTCATTATTTCTCCCCTATGGAATTTTGATTTGTGGAATGCTTCTGTCACTTGAAGGTACTTGATCTCCTTGGTGGGAAGAACTTTGTGGGATGTGTATCAGGCATCTCTCAGCCTTGCCTGTTGCTCACAATGCTGAATGCTCTCCTATCTGTTTTGTAATAATTCATTATGACAACGGTAGCTCTATCCTTCACCACCCAGACCTTATCCATACTGTCAGTGGCCATAGGGTCATGGTAGGCGGGAAACAGAGTTCTCTCTTATTCTACCAAGGAACAGAAATAGCTTGTTTCCAGGGAATTCTGCTCACGTCTAGGGAAGAGGAATCAATGTGTAGGGTCCTTGAGGGGATCCTTATAGCCTGGCAGTACAGACTCATGGGCAGGATATCTTGCCTAGAGAACAGCTAGGCTTAAGAGCTGGCTCTTCTGGTTGTCTTGAAGCCATTGAAAGACTAGGACCCAGGTGATTTAGAGCTGAGTCCCTGCTACCACAGTGAAATGATATGACAATTACGCTGATAGATACTCATGAGAAATATTGTCCTGCTGCTGCAAATTAGCAAAGCTTCCCTAGTAAAGTCTACTCAGAGGTCTGTTTCTTCTCCACCATGGGGCTTCCTGTAACACAAGCTCCACAGCACAGACAGAGGATCTATGGTGCAGTAGGGACCCAAGCCACAGTGTGGGTGTTACTATGCTGGACTCCAGGCAAGTCTGGGCCTTGGGCACAGACAGGCGAGTATGGGCTGTGCAAGTCTAGCATTCCAGTGTTAACTTTCCTCTTTACTAGCTAAGTGACATTGAGCAAGACCCAATATCTCTAAAGCTGTTTCTTTGTCTGAAAACTGAGGATCAAATACCTACTCTGTCTACTTCATGGGGTTCTTGGAACATCAAACAGTCTTTGTTCTCATCGGTTTTATGAATCATGGAGGTATAATATAAATGTGTGAAATAAAAGACAAGGCATGTAAAAATACTGCGTGAGGTTTAAAGGGGCACACGAATGCAAAAATTACTGTTTCTGACTTTTTAACGGTAAATACAAGGTAAAATATTATTTTTATATTCAATTAAATCCAACCATTATTTCTGAGGCCCTGCTTTAATACATGATTCTTTGGGATGTAGTGTTAAATTATCCACATGCACCTTAAGTCTGAACAATTTTTGTGTGGTAAGTCCCCCACTCCCTGCCAGAAAAAGCGAAGATACAGCAGCCAGTATTCTGGTGTTCTACGGCCTTTCTTCCCTAAGATCCACACTTTGTTTCTTGCTAACCCACCTCTCACTGTAAATGTGTATAGGAAAAAAAAAATGTGAGTACCGTAGATTAAGGCTGGAGACACTTGGCACAACACAGGAGCAGAATCAGTGATGGAGGGAGGAGGTGGGAGAGAAAAAGAGGGACCTGGGAATTAGAAAAAAGAAAAGACAATGTACAAGTAAAATCAATCCTCCCAACTATGGCATGCAGAGAGGAGGAACCAAGCTATAAAAATGGAAAGTGAGGACTTCAGATTCAATCAATCGGATGCCAGATGGACACGGCTTTAAAAAATGAGGCTATTATCGCTGAAGTTCATTTGACAGAGCTTATGTGTAAGAGTCAAGTGATGATCACTCTTGTCTACAATCATAAAATAAGGTGTCATGGTGATTTATCACTTTACTTTTCTAATATAACCCAACCTTTAGGAGTGTCTATAAATTTGGTTCCTACCTTTTGAAAACACTTACTATGTCAGTGTAGATCAGCCCAGTCCTTGATACACAGTAGGGATTTGATAAGTGTTTTGTGTATAAATGAATTGAAAGAATGCAGACACAGTTATTTTATCTTTTCATGGTTTCAAAACTAGAAAAGAACACTACACCTCTCACCCTTTTATGTCCTTAAACACAGACTCTTATTTAAGATTCCTCTAGCCTATGCAAATAACTTAATAATAGCTAGCTGGTACTCACTGAATGATTATTGCGCCAGGTAGTGTGTTAAAAAGTTTACACAATCTCATTCAATCCTTGCAACAACCAGTGAGCACATAATTATCTCACTTTAAAAATGGAGAAAGTAAAATTCAGGGTAGTTAGAAAGGGTAAAAGTTTATACACCTAGTAAGTTGGGATAAGTTAACCAACTGCATATGGGTTTTCTTTAATAATTATATTTTCACAGAAAAGTCTCAAGGAAGCACACCAAGAACTACAACTACCCTTTTCTAAATTGCAAAGGCCTGCAGAAAGTGTGTCTGTTGAGGATAAACTATTGGCAGTGACCTTGAGAACAGGAGGAGTGGCTAGAGCAGGAGCATGTGGTCGCTTTCTGATGCCAACCAAAGTTAGAAATTCATTTTACATCCTAACACACATACACACACACACACACACACTCACACATAACCACACTTATGTACATAACAGAAATAAAACATTCACTGAGCAACGTTTACTGCCATTATGTGTGATGCATGATAATATTTTCCATTCTGTTCTTTTCCACTTACTTCTCTTTCCTTCCCTCCACTTCTCTTCCATTCTATATTATTTTATTACTTTAAATGCTGGTTGGGACCCACTTACAATTGACTTCACTGTGCACTCATGGGTAATGAGCTGCAGTCTGGAAACCAATGAGCTGGAAGGCAATAAAAGTGGTAGGAGGAGCCTGGAATTTTGATTCAGTTGTGAGACTGGAATCTTGGGCTGCTATTGTATTAACTTTGTGGGCTAAAGCAAGTAGTAGTTTCTTTGAACTTCAGTTTCTCATCCATAAAATGGGGGTAATGTAATAACACATACCTCAAAGGGATGCTGAGAAGAGTGAGCAATAAACATATACACTTACCCTAGCACCTAGTGTGTACCACCGATACGTGGTGACAGCAGTGTAATAAGGTGGTTAGGAATGCAGAACATTGGCCCTGTCACAAACTAGCTGTGTAATCTTAGGCAAATCACATAATCTGTGAGCTTTGGTTTACTCCTGTGTAAAAAACGAGGAAATAATAGTATTTACTTCATAGGGTTGTTGTGAGCATAAAGTGTGATAAGGAGAGAGAAAGAGAAAGAGAAATGTCAGAATTCCTCTATTTTACTCATTGGTATCTTCAAGAGGCCAAATCAAACTTGGCTGCATCAAAGGAAATTATTTTTAGTAAAGAAAGTTTAGATCCAAAATTAGATTCCCTCTCTTTGTTCTTCCTTGACAGTATTTCCACAAAACCTAATCTTTGGCTTGGGGTTAAAGGCCTTTTTTTTCAATAAGTAGACTTAACAAAAAGAAATTGAATAAAAGAAAAAACTACACGTGAAGTAGTGGAAAGCGAGTTTCATAGTTTGGAGGTTAGCTAAAGAACTCTATGGCACGGCCACATACTCCCTAAAGTAAGCCTTCCTTCTTACCACCTGGGCCAGGGAACCTCTAAGATATCCCCAATACTTCCTGGTATTCATACTCTATAATACTCTCTTTCCGTCAAGTGTGGATTGGACTAAGTGACTCATTTCCAACTAATAGGATAAAGTGGAAATGACAGTGTATGACTTAGAGACTACATCATAAGAGGTAATATGACTTCGCCTCTCTCTTCTGGAGCTTACTCTGAAGGAAGTTAGCTGCCATGTTGGGAGCAGCACCATGACAGGCCCATGTGATGAAACACTAAATCCTCTCACCAACAGTCAGGGAAGTGAGCTTGGAAACTGATACTCCAGTCTCTTCAAAAGAATATAGCTCCAGCCAACAGATACCCTGAACCAGAACCACCCAGATAAACCACTTTGACCCCAAAAATTATGAGATAATATATGTGGTTTTAAGCTGCTATGTTTGGGGATAATTTATTACACAGTAATAGCTAATATATGACCCTTGAGTCTCGCTTCCCACACCATCTGTGTTAGGTTAATCAGTCAGTTAATGATTTATTTATTAATTCTCTCATTCATTCCATGAACTTTTATGGACTGCTCATTACGTGTTGGGCAGTGTGACTCTCTTCAAATCCTAACTTTAAGGAGTTTCAGTCTAGCAGTGGATATACAGTGGATGGACTCTTCCTGTTCAAAATGCTAGGTGTATGCTAAATGCCACTATGTGGTTTTGATAGAGGGCCTTGGGGACTCAGAGGAGGAACAAGGACTTCCTGCCTGGGCAGATGAAAGGACACACAGAGAAGATGGCACTTGACCTAAGCCTTGATACCAAGGTCTGATGGCTTTGCCATGTGTCCACTTGGTTGGGCTGAACTGCCTTCCCCAGAATTTCCTTTCTTCTATGTTTCTAGGTTGGGCGGGCCACAAGGCAGATTCCCACCCAAGGAGAACGGAAGCAGCAGTCATTTCTTAGTGCACAGGTATGCAGGGCTGCTAACTCACCTTGTTGGTAGGAAGTAGCAGCTGGCCTGCCATTGCTCTGCTTTCCCCTGTGACCTTCAGTGGCGTGTCTGACTCCCAGGCGAGGTGTGTGTGTTTAGCTCTGGGATGAAGGGCTTCGAATTCTGAAGGATACTCTCATCAGCAAGGTGAGATGCAACAAGAGGGGACACAGTTTTAGTCCTGTTTTTGCTTGGGGTGCCAGCCTACTCCTGATTTTCTCTTCCTGTCTTCCCCCATGAACTTCAAGCTCCAGCCCCACATGTAGAGACAACAGCCTTACAGAGACTGCTTAAGCAGCGCCCACTACCATGTAAGTCAGTTCCCTGTGACACACAGGAGGTAACTGGTAAATAGGTGGAAATGACGAGAAAGAGCACTAGAGGCAGAGAGAATAGCAGGAACAAAGGAGTGGAAGGGGAACGGTACAAGTAATACGATAACCACTTGCAGAACACCAGTTGTGGCCAATCGGAATGAAGGCAGACCCCGGCACTGGCCAATCAGAACAAATGCTTGCCACAGTCCTCAAGCAGGGTCCTGGATGGCCTGGTGTGTCCCTTTTAGTTACTGAATTAAAAGGTCTTACTGAAGCGAAGTCTGGGTGGGTCTTGGGGTGGTTAAAAGTATGGGAGTGGGGATCAGAGAAGCAACTATTTACCAACTGGTACAGAAATGTTTTAATATTTTAACAACTTGCGCTGTCATATTGATGCATTCCAGCTAAATGGAAGCTCTGAGAAAATATGTGTGGTGTGTGTGATGCGTAGCAAGTTGTTTAATGTGACTGGGATGTTAGCTGGCTTGGGGTATGGCTGTAGTTTTAACCCCCCAGTGACTCAATTCAATGAAATCTTGATTTAACTTGTTTTGTCTTAAGTGGCCATAGTCAAAACAGCTATTAAAAGTATTCCATGAAGAAATACTATTTTATACCAATTACAGGTGACCAAGAACCTATCCTTTCACTGAATGAGGGATCAGAAAGCAGGAATTTTAGCCAGTGGTCTGCTACTGTCACATTGTGACCTGGGCAAGTTATTTACCATGACCCATCCTGCAGCCAGAAGGCAATGGCCTTATTTGGGCTTCCCTCTCTGTAATTTTCTTGAGACCTGGAATGATCCTCCATTCCTTAAAACTATAATAAAGACACATTTCACCCAAGAAGCCTGCCCTTCACCTCACAGGCTCAGCATGAAAATTTTAGGCTATGGTAATTACTTCACATGAATTGATCTTTTATTTCCCTGTTCTCTTTAGCTAGCATCACAGGTGTGTAGCTTATTCCTCCTTTTGATTGGGTTGATCTCTCAACAGATATATGATTTACCAGACATCCCTTTTATCCTCTGTAATGTCCCCTAGTACCTAGAGCTCTTCATACAGCAGGTGCTTAATAAATAAAGTGTTCATATAGCACTTTGGTAAATGTTCCAGTTCCAAATAAAAATCAAACAGGACATTTTAAATATTTAAGGGTTTTAGATTGTGTCTAACGCTGTATTGTCTCTATTTCCCTTCTATTGGCATGAATAATTAAGAACAGAGTTGGATCTCCGTGTGTACATGCCCATAATAGTATTTGTGTGCATATAATAATAGTGTATAAATTAACTCATTTTGCTTCAAATTAAAAGCCATTCTTGTTTAACAATGAGTGGGTATGAACACAAAGATCATTTCAGCATCTTAGAGCCACTAATCTCTTGTAGATAAGCTCAAGCTACCAAAAATTAACGTTTATTATTAAGAAGAAATTCAAATCTTAAACAGAGAAAAATATTACAGTCAACTCTGAGACACTTTAGATATTCTTGTCTTTGGAGAGTTAGGGTAGTTGGGCTTAATCTGGCACATTCTCACTAATAAAAATGTCACTACTGGACTCACTGTGCTTTTGGAAAATGAGAAATACAGATTGAACATTCTACAGGGAAAAATAAACACAGGAAAATGTTGGATCATGGTTTTAAAATAAGCTTCTAAACCCAAACAAAAAGTGGATATACAACTAACAGAGTAGTGATATGCAAATGAAATTGTTGAGAGTCTGAAATTTTCAATATGAATCTTTTCCTCTCAAGAAATTAAATTAGTAGAAGAAATTACTAAGAAAAAGCTGAACAGAGATGACTACAAACAAATAAAAAATTTAAGCCTTTTGTTATTACCATGAGGCCAATTTTTCTTCTTAAGCCTGGAAGAATTTCTGAAAAATTATAAGGCAAGTATTTTCTGCTTGACTTGTTTTTTCTACTTAGCATATATATATTTAATTGAATTTGAATATGTATACTGCATCCATGGGTAAAAAATTAACATAGATATTTACCATGACCTTGTGATGTATACAAGGCAGAACAGAATAAGAATTTTTCTTCTCCAGTCTATTTCCCTGGAATAAATCATAAATTGTTCTATTGTTATTAAATCATTTTTCAATAGTGCAGCTCCCAGCATTAGCATAAATAAATACCTCTTGTAAATACAGAAAGCAAGTCACTATTTTCTTTTCCTTTTTTTTTTTTTTTTTAAATGGGGTCTTGCTTTGTCACCCAGGCTGGAGTGCAGTGGTGCCATCTCGGCTCACTGCAACCTCTGCCTCCCAGGTTCAAGCGATTCTCCTGCCTCAGCCACCTGAGTAGCTGGGACTACAGATGCTCACCACCACGCCTGGCTAATTTTTGTGTTTTTAGTAGAGATGGGGTTTCACCATGTTGTCCAGGCTGGTCTTGAACTTCCAACTTCGTGATCCACCTGCCTCAGTCTCCCAAAGTGCTGGGATTACAGGCATAAGCACCACGCCTGGTCGCAAGTAACTATTTTCTTTAACTTTCATAACCTCATCCAGTCCTTCAGCCAGTTTGTTCACTAGTTGAAGTGAACAACCAGTGTTGTGCATAAAGTGAACAACCAGTGTTGTGTGTGTACTAGTATGTGTAAGTGAAAAATTAGTTTTTAATTCTTAGCAAACTGCGTATTCCTCAACAGATGAAATGTCTCTTAATCTATGCCAGTGCTCTTTAGTCAGAATTGGTCTTCTGAGTCTGTATTTTACTTCCTATCACTTTGCTTTCATGAAGAGCATCACAGAAGCTTATTCATTAGCATCCAGAGTCAGTCTCTCATGTAGGGATAGCGCTAATGCAATTTGCATTTAGTTCTTTCCATGCTTCCAGTTCTTCACATCAAGCCCTTCTATTAGCTCTGAGGATAAGCCAGCCAATTGGAAAAGGTTTTGAGCCCTTAGCAAATCTCATTATAAAATATATCCAAACACTGTAATCTGAATGCAATCTTCATTAAGAATTTCCACCACCTGCTTGCTGAAGCCACAGCACAGCTCCACTCATAATTACCATGCAGGGGGCAGCATTAGTTAACATCATTAGACAAATGTTGCCATCTCCTTGTGCATGTTCATTAGCACCAGGTGGGAAAATACAGGCATGGAAATTTTGGGTTGGCTCAGGCTTGGACATTATTTATTCAGCTAACTTTCTGAGCATCCTTGAAAAACCACAAAGGTTGGATTTGAAATAATTTTTTAAAAAACATACTTCAGGGACAGTGTCAGTGTTCAACTTCACTAATGAAAGTAGAGGGTTACTTTCCCCGCGATGTGGCATTGGGCACATTGCTTACTTTCTTGGTTTCCCCATCTATAAAACAGGGATGACAATTTTATCCACCTTATAAGGTTTGTATTCAGATTAAATGAGTTCATACAAATAAAGCACTTTGGATAGAGAGCCTGGTGTGTTTTCATCATGATAGTCTTCATCATCATCTTTGTTTTGCTAACTCTGCTTTCCATTGTTCATCAGAGGATACCAGGGACCCCACAGGGACCGACTTGGGCCACAGAGAGCAATTTGACTCTGAAACACAGCAGCTTTTGTTTTCTTTTCTTTCTTAACCTACATCCTTGGACTGCTTATTAAGTGCCAGTGACTATGCTAAACTATTTGCAAACATTTTCTCATGTAAACCTCACAGCAAGCCTAACAGGATAGATACAATTGTATTATAATTTCCATCGTATAGATGAGGAATCAGAATTTGGAGAAATTAACTTGCTGGTAGAAGTAAGGTCCACAGACTCTAAGAAGTGGATGGACTTATATTTCATATTAACTTTGTTTTAGGTGTTACATTGACCTCAAGACTAATTATGAAACAAATTTTTAGAGCTGGAAAGGCCTTTCCCATCATGTAGTGCACATGTAGGAGTTAAGACTTAGAGAAGTTAAGGACTTCACCCAAGGTCATACAGCCAGCTGTGACTAGCTGGGACCAGAAACTTGACAGAGGCCCTTGCCCCTCCCATGCTCTGTTTTTTCTCTATGTATTATTTTACATCATGAATAGATTTCTTCAAAAGTGAAAACATTTAAACTGTGCATTCATCTCAAGGCATGAGTTTCTGCAGCAAGGAAATCATTTATATAAGTGGAAAATTGATTGAAGGGAAAAAAGAAATACTTGGGATATGTTTTTAAAATTTAAAATTAAACACAATTGCTTAAGTAACATCTTAAAAGATGGCATTAAAGTCATACCCCAGAAGCCACAAATATGATAATAAAGGTTTACAGCGGCTGTTTTGCCAGACATTCTTCAATCCCATTTTCTTTCCAGTGTTTATAACTAGTACGGAACTGAGGGAATTAAGAACAGCCTTCTTTCGGCTTCTCTAAGACTTCTTATGTTTTAAAACTGAATTCCTGAGGGCAGGGAGGAAAAGGGAATTCCCTAACCTCTGTGTCTGCCACCTCCTTTGCTACACACACACACACACACACACACACACACACACACACTCACTCTCTCTCTCTCTCTTCCTCACAAAACCAAGTGTACTTTTATTGTTTTCATCTATTCTGTCTCACAACCTCCACTCCCTCCCCCAGAACCTAAACTTCAGAACTTGGCTCAGTGGCATTCCCTCAAGATCAAAGTGAAATGATAATTTCCATGAAAACCAAAGTCATTTCAGTCTCGCTGTCTCTCTCACTGAAAGCCTGGGTCTCATGCCAGTAAAGCACACAAAAAAATTCCGCACTCCCTTTCTCGTCAGGATGAATCTGCATGCTCCCTATTCCTTTCTTCTGGAGTGTCTTCACTCCTGATACATTACTGCTTTGCTGTAGAGATGGCCACAGGAAGTTGCAGCTTCTAATTTAAGATTCAGCTACTTTCAGTGTCTCTTTTTCTGTCCTGGCTAGGCAATGCCTATGAGGCTTAAGGCCATAGTGGCGAGAAAAGAACCAAGAAGCAAGGCAGTAGAAAGTTAGAAGACAGAGAGCAGGAGCAGTGATGAAGAGGGGATCATAGGAAATTCATATTTAGTAACTTTCTATATATTCAGTATCTTTGTGGGCATAAGAAACATATTTTCATTTTCCATAGGAGTAACCTCAAGTTCACAGAATCTTTTCAAATATTCAAGATCACAGAGCTTCTAAGTGGCTTAGTTAAAATACTAACTCAAGGCTTTTTGACCCCAGAGTCAAACAAAACCCATTTGTTGAGAATATAATAGAAAGGGATGAAAACTGGTCTCAATAGGAGTTATGAGCTATCCTAGGGATTGCAACATGAAGTGTCTGTGCAAGAGTGTGAGTCAGTGACATAAATATGGGGAAGAGTAGGAGAGACTATATGACATCACGATACCACCTTTCCATACTTCTGCTGCCTTGCTTCACTCATCTTCAGGGGGAATCAGCCACCTGACCTTATTCAGCACAAATAATGGGCCAAGAGCAATAGCAAGGAAGCTGGAGTCTGAACAATGCCCCTCACCCTGTCACTACCCCATCATCCCTCCATGCATAATCACAGCTCTGACCAGGCAGCTCCTTTATTGCAAGGTGAATGAGGAGGTTTTGACTTTCCCCTGAAAGTGGAAGGGGACCCATTCTGAAATCACTGATATTTTTCAGGAATCCTTCCACAAAGTAACCAATTGAAGAAACTGGTAACAGGGGGAGTTCATATTTCCCTTTGTCTAAGGTGTCACCCAGTTTCACGCAAATTAAAATAACTGTCTTCCTCAAGAAATGGAAATAGTAATACTCCATTTTGTTGGGGAATAACTTCAGAAAAAGAAAATATAGGTGTGTGTTTTTCTTTTTCTTATTTGGAAGGAAAATATCAAATTCCTAACACAGGAAATCTCCCTGAGAGTCTGCCTCCAGTAGGAAAGCTCATTTTGCATTCTGCAAGTTTTATGAGAAAAAGCATTAAGCTCGAATAAGTAGTTATTTTAGTATTACTCCTTGGATGTTACATTCATTTGTTGAGAATACAATAATAACATGGGATGAAGACTCATCCTCATAGAAGTTATGAGCTATCCTAGGGATTATGACATGATATGTTCATGTATCTATTATAAAAAATGAATCTGTTTTCTGTTGCTCCTTCTTCACTTAGTAGGAGAAAAAAGGAAAAAAAAGTACAGAGTCTGTTTAAACAAACATAAAGGCGAAGTCCTAGAGTGTATGTTCAATAACACCTTGGCTTAATAGATGGTCCTGACTTGGAAATAAGAATCAACAAGTGGTTTTTCTAATATGATTGGACAGAAATATAAAATAATGGAAGGCAGAATTAACACTTCATGATCACACTCCTATGTCCATCGTCACCTAACTTTGTAGTGCTGTTCCACTCTTATTCTGGGCTAAACCATATGACCTGAGTTGGCCAATGGGATATTAACAAATGAGGTGGAAACAGAGACCCGAAAAGCACTTACGGGTTTCCACTTGTTCTTGTCCTCTACCACGGCCATGAGCATATATTTGCATTATCCTTCTGCTCATACAGAACAGAGCAAAGTCACCTCAGTCATCCAAGCTAGGTCAGGCAACAACCTGCCCATCCCTGCATAAGACCAAAAGAATGTCTTAGCTGACCCCAGATCAGTAAAATCTCCTAACATGTCTCTCAGATGCATGAATAATAAATGTTTATTGTTGTTTGGTTTGTGGTGGTTGGTTATACAGCATTATTATGGTACTGGATAACTAATACAAAACCTACAGTGATGAAATGGTTTGTGGATATCAAAACATATTATATATTGTGTTACATGTGACATGAAAGCCACAGTAGGAATATGTGTTAAGACAGAGTGGTAGGCCTATATGGGCAAGCCACTTCCAGGTAGGGGAAGGATTCTCACTTAAAAGAGGAGATTATTCCTGGTACCAATCACTCAGGGAAAAGCAGTGTGTCTCCAAGTAGAAATCGAATCTGAGAGTGTGGACTATTGTCAGTTGGGTGATATGGCAGGGTCTCTCCTGGGCAGGAGCCTTTTTCTAGGAGGATGTTTCTCTGAGGGGCCATTCAGAATGACTTCTGCTGTGTGGGGACTAACCAGGAGTTGAGCAGTGAAGAAGCCAGGAGGTTCCATGTGATGATGATGATGATGATGATAATGATGATGGCTGACACCAACTGAGCAGATTGCTTATTATGTCCTGGGTCCTATACCCAGGTCTTGATGTATGGCAGCTCATTTCATCTTCATAACAACCCTATAAGGTAGGCATTTTCTTTCCCTCATTTTATATTTCAGGAAACTGAAGCCCAGAGCTATAATATTAAGTGACTTTTGTCCTTTGACTAAGGACAAAATAACAACTAACAAGTAGAGCTAGGTGGCCACAAATCTGGCTCAAGAACCTCTATTCCAAAGAGCTTATGGAACCAAACAACAAACAAGTTGAGTAAGGACCAGGACTTTATACTTCGTAAGCTGGGTTGCTGATGTTCCTAGTACTATGTTTCTGACACTGCATGGTCAGGAATTTTTCACCACTATGAGGCCAATATCTTGGTGGCAGCAGGAAGGAAATAGAGAGAGAGAGAGAGAGAGAGAGAGAGAGAGAGAGAGAAAGCTACTGTGGCAATGAGAATGAGAGAGAGAGAGAAGGAAGAAAATCTTGATGAGAAGGTAAAGTTGGGGCACAAAGTCAAATGCCCTTGGTCAGGAGTTCTGTCTTTGTTCCCAGTTTTCCCAGGAGATTGTCTACGGGTGTTATTTTCTTAGAGGTTCTGGGTTTAATTTTAATGAAGAGAGTGGCCCTTCCTTATGTTTTGTATGTGCCAGGCAGTTTTGTAAGCTTTTCACATACATTATGCATTGAATACTAACAACAACCCTTCAAAGAAGAAAGAGGCTTTTATCCTTAAAGATCAGTGCTATTCGAAGTGTGAATCCTGGACACGTGGCAGGCTGCGAACTCTTTCTTTCCAGTCCACAGCAAGGCAATACAGAAATGAAAAGTGGCTGTTTAGAAGCTTTTAGAGAGTAATTTTCTGCTTGTTGAATCTCATAATCTTAAAAAAATGAGTATATATATGTCTACATTTTCAATTTAATTTTCCTGGTAATTCATATAGTTTTTCAAAAGTATTTTTCCTCAGATGGATTGGAAATTTAAGAAATACAGTTTCAGAAGCACGGTTCTATATCATGGAACCGAGGCTCAAAGAAACTGAGTAACCTGCCAAAGTTTCAGTCATTAGGAAAAGACCAGGACTCAAACTCAAATCTTAATCCAATGCCCATCATATCATTTATTTTTATCAAAATTAATGTCCAACTTGACTCTACCTGCCTACACTTGCCTATTTAAATAATGATGTTAAGCTTGTCTTTTTGAGGGTGGGAAGAGAATGATGGGATCTTTCGAATGGTGGTCAGTCAGGCCATCACAAATGTAGAAATAGGACTTTGAAAACCAAAGTGAAGCCAGGTGCAGTGGTGTGTGACTCTAAGTTCCATCTACTCAGGAGCCTGAGGTGGGAGGATTGCTTGAACCCAGGAGTTCGAGGCCAGCCTGGGCAGTACAATGAAACCTCCACTTCTAAAAAACAAAAGCAAAATCAAAAATGATGCTACCAGTGTGTTTGTGTAGCAGACACTGCCATGACATTTACTCGGGACATGATTCATGCAGCATGACTTGGAAATAACAGTGAAACCTTTTCTCTTGCCCCTTCTGCAACTCCCTAAGGGAGAAAAATGGGAAATACATAAAATTCTCATTTAAGAAAAATTGTTTAACAGACCCTACATCCCGTGAAGCAGTTCGTTTCGTGGTTTGAAATTCAAAGGAATTGTTTTCTATCATCTGTTAAAATAAAATCATGCTGTGATTACAGCAAGGAGTAGGAGATAGACATGGGCGTTGGAGCAAGACACACTTAGATTTGGGTTCTGCCTTTACCATTTTCTTGCTCTGTAACCTTGGCATCATGCTAATATTTCTGAATTTTTTCCTCATTTATAAAATGTGAATAATCCATACCTCACAGGATCTGGAGATAATTTAATAAAGGTAACTCACATCAACTACTTTCATCAAATATGAAGTAGAAGGATAATTATAACAGATATCCCCAAACCAGATACATTTAACCTACTTTTTAGAGATTCTTCTAAATGCTGTGGCTTACAATTTCAAAATAATTAACTAAAAGGTTTTTGAAAAATGTTTAGTTATTTAGCTAGCAGGTTTTTTGAAATAAGGGAAAAAACAAGGTTATTTGACTCCGTTTAAAAAACTGAACTAGCTGAATAGTTTGTGTGTTTTGTTTCCCTATAGAAAGAGTCGTAAGTTAGGATGATATTCTGGCTTATCATACAGTGAAACTTGTTTCATTAAATTTGTGATTTATTCACATTTATAGATTATTGATAATCTTATCTCATAAGGATGTTAGAGAGTCATAAGAGAAAGTCAAATGAGATTATATAACAGATGGTTTCTGGTATATGATAAGCACTGAATAAATGTATTTCCCCCTTATTCCACTTTACTTATAGGTGCTATAATTTCTAGGTCAATGTCACTCTATAGAATTTAATTATATACAATTACTACTGTAATTAAGACTCTTACATTAAGACTCAACAGAATGAAATAATTTCTACTTGGAAAGTAGAAATGCAATGATTTAACACTGCTATGAATTTGCCCTGAAACCTTATAGTGAAATTTCTCCAAACGAACAATAATAAGATCTGTATGATAGACAATTTTCAAGGTCTATATTCCATGCAGTTTCTAAAGTGGCAGGGAGCCTTTGGCACTTCCTCAGTGATTGGTCCCTAAATTGTGTCAACAAGTGCTTATGTACTCTTTATAGTTTTGCCTGCTTTTGCCTTTAACCATTTCAATATTCTTTTCTGAGCAAAACATAACCTATGCTTTAGAACATTAACTGATTTTCTTTGTAACATCCTATGGGGTCTGAAGACCAAAGCCTCCTTCAAGAGCTCATTTTAGGCAACATTGGAAACTATTTCGGAACACCATATAGGATTAGTTAGAAAACCACCTGGAAACATTTGGTAACTTTAGTTCTTCCATCATGCTGTCACTTAAGGTGAATCTACAAATGTTTGGATTCTTCTAGAACATACATATTAACCAGTTCACAGAGTTATTTAAGCACTAAATGAAATTAGGTCTGTAAAAGTACTTTCCAAACTACCAACAATATGCAAAGGCTGCAGAATGGTCAGATATTATGTCACAGGATGCTTTTGCTTCCTTACAGTCCCGTTAGGGTCACAAGATGGCTGCCATGGCTAAATGTTGCAAACTCTATGGCAGTGTACTAAGCAGGAAGGATGGGAGGAAGGCTCCTTTTTATCGGGTAGGAAAATATTTCCTAGAAGCCTCATCCCCAACAGGTTTCCTGTAGGTTTTTGTTAGCCAAAACTGGGTCACATGGTCATCCCTAAGGGAGGGTAATGGAATAACTAATCTCAGGCAAGTGGAAACAGGATTACCTGGTTGGTTTAGGCCAAAGGAACACAAAAATGGTCTGATTTAAAGGTCTGTGACATCTAGGCTCCAGTTCTAAGAGCCTAGTTCAGCTTTTTTGGGCTCTCTTACTTCTTGATTCCATATAAATAATTTCATTTTAACACTCCCTAGATGTACTGACTATGTATTCTGATTTTCCCTCTTAAATATACTCATCATTTTCCCAAAGAAAGTATGGCAATTTCAAAAAACATCTTCCTGTGTGCCTGAACTCAGCTACATGATTTTTTCCATGTTAATCCCTATACTTCTTGTTCATCTCATGCAACATGGAATTGAAGGGAAATAATGAGATCTGTAATCAGATGGACCTGTGTCTGAGTTGTGGCTCCATTGCATGTTAGTTTAATTAAGTTGTGGAATTTCTTTGAACCTCTGTTTCTTCATCTGCAAAAGGAAGACAAAAATACTCCACTTGTAGGGTTTAGTACAAGGATAGCAAGTGCCAGGCATATAGCAGGCATCCAAAAAAGATGATTCATTTATGTTTATCTTTATTATCATGACACATATCCATTTCTGTGATTGCTCTATCTCTAAAGCTGGTTCCAACTTTTCACTTGACTCATTTGGGTTGGAGATTGTTCTTTTTTCTTTTTTTTTTTTTCCTGTTCTGCTTTTGTTTTTGTTTTGTGGCTTATCCTGGATTTAACCCTGTATAGGTGGCCCTCCTTATCCCGGGCTTGCATCCTCAGATTCAACCAACTTCAGATTGAAAATACTTAGAAAACGACCTCCTGGGCTCAAACCATCCTCCCCAGCAGCTGGAACCACAGCCCCATGCCACTGCACCCAGATAATTTTTAAATTAAGTTTTTGTGGCACCAGGGTCTTGCCATGTTGCCCAGGTTGGTCTTGAACTTTTGGCCTCAAGCCATCTTCCTGCCTCAGCCTCCCAAAGTGCTGGGATTACAGCATGAGCCACTAAGTCCAGTGCAAATTAAAAAAAAAATACAGTAAAACAACTATTGTTACAGCTTTCATATTGTATTATGAACTGATATGGTTTGTCTCTGTGTCACCACCCAAATCTCGAATCGTAATCTCCATGTGCTGGGGGAGGGGGTTAGTGGGAGGTGATTGAATCGGGGGCAGACATCCCCCTTGCTGTTTTTATAATAGTGAATGAATTCTCATGAGATCTGGTTGTTAGAGTGTGGCATGCCCCCTTTGCTCTCTCTCTTATGCTATGCTATGGCAGGACATGCTTGCTTCCCCTCCACCTTCCACCATGATTGTAAGTTTCCTGAGGCTTCCTCCCAGTCATGTTTTCTGTTAAGTCTGCAGAACTATGAGTCAATTAAACCTCTTTTCTTCATAAATTACCTAGTCTTAGGTGGTTCTTTTTCTTTTTCTTTTGAGATGGAGTCTCACTCTGATATCCAGACTGGAGTGCAGTGGTGTAGTCTTGGCTCACTGAAAACTCCGCCTTCCAGCCCAAGCAATTCTCCTGCCTCAGCCTACTGAGTAGCTGGGATTACAGTTGTGTGCTACCACGTCTAGCTAATTTTTGTATTTTTATTAGAGATAGGGTTTCGGCATATTGGTCAGGCTGGTTTCAAACTCCTGGCCTTGTGATCCACCCACCTCGGTCTCCCAAAGTACTAGGATTACAGGCATGAGCCACCGTGCCCAGCCTGGGTAATTCTTTACAGCAGTGTAAAAACAGACTAATACTTATAAGTAATGTAGAGATGATTTAAAGTATTGAGGAGAATGTATATAGATTATATGCAAATACTCCACCATTTCATATAAGGAATTTGAGTGTCTACAGATTTGAGTATCTGCAGGGGTTCTGGAACCAATTCCCTGTGGCTGTCAAGGGACAACTGTACTCTTTCAGGACATCCTCATTGGTTCCAGTATTCTGCTATTTGTCTGTTGATTTGAATACTACTCTGAATAAAAGATGCTCAGACCCCTGAGCCCTAGTCTGGAAGATATAGCAAAAATAAATGCTTGTGAAAATGAAAAAAAAAATAAACATAGTGAACATATTTTAAAAAGTACAATAAAGAGTAGCAAAGTCCAACTACAGTCACAACAAAGGCTGGCCATGTCAGGAAAAAATATATTCGATATATATATTTTCACACACAAAACATATAAGTTTTTGTGACATATTTGAATGTAGACTAGAGATTTATCTCTAAACATTTCTATATTTCTGTGTGTGTATATGAGAGAGAGAGACAAAAAATTATATAAAGTACATCAGGCAAAACGGAAATTGGTGAATCTGGGTAAAGGGTACATGTTGGCTTTTGCAGCTTTGTTGTATGTTTGAAACTACGTAAAAATAAAAAGCACTTAAAATGTACAGACATTTCAATGAAATTCTCACAACTGAAGTGTGTATTGAATATTTTAGAGTGGTGGCTTTGGGGAGTGGGAGTTGAGATAGAGATAAAGGAGAAAAACAATGAAATAAAATCAGAGTGGGGTCTTGCAATAGCGGATTGATGACGGTCGTGGACCATGAACTAGAGAGAATGAGGGCCTTTTCTCTCTGCAGCAAGGTCATAAGGGGACAATGAAGAGATAGGTGTAAGCTCCTTGTATAGAGAATAGTCTGGATACTCTTCTGAAGTATTAACTTGGGCTTGACTTGCTGAATTTTTCCCTTTCCTATGTGTGTCAGACAAGTAGTTGGACTCCTGATATTTCCCTGCTTCAAGGATTTTCATAGGGCAGAAATCAGGAACAGTTTGAAGACAATTATATCTCCCGTCTTTGGTAAAAGCTTAAGCCAAATGATCTTCAGATGAGGAGTGTATTTGAGGGTATTTAGAAAGAAGAGGGAGAGACTTCACCTAGAATAGAAAGGAGAGAGAAGGAAGAAGCAATCTAGGTCAGGTGGGCACTGGACACAGAGCTCTGAGACCCACCAAATAGTCATGTGTCTTAACTGGACCAGAAAAGATCATGTGCCTAGGATAATAGGTAAAATGATAATTATCTTAAAAGTAATCAGGGTGGACAGATAAGTGATGGCTAGGGTGTTCTCCCTGATGTTATTCAGCTGGGTAAGACTCTTGCAGAACTCTGAGATGGGAGTCTTGGTAACTCACATTTCCTGCCTGGTTAAAGAGATGGGTGTTCAGACTTAGATTTAATTTGATTGCAGAGAACAAGAGAGTTTCTATACTCTTGGATTTGTCAACTTAAAGTCCAACCTGCCTCAAGCACATGGTTCTACTTATAAAATAGCCATTTACAAAGCTGGTTTTCCAAACATGTAACTGTTTGTAATACTCTGTATAATATTACGTTATCACCTGCATCATATGATCATTTGATGTTTCAGCAAAAGGATAGACGGGCCGCTTTTATCAGTTCCTCAAGAAGAGAGCCTTAGAAATGATATATTCTAATGCACTGTTTTTCAGAAATAACCCCTAGTTGTTATCTTTAGTCTGCTCCAAATGCCCGTTAAAAAAAAAAAGAATGTGTCACTCCGGTAGACAGAGGAAATGTGACCCTAGTACAATTTCTATAGTCTTCAGAAAGCTCAGGGTAGGGGACAGGCAATAGAACAGGTAAAGGAATGGTGTTCAAGCAACTTATCAATGTCAGGATTCCTAAGAAAAATTCAAGAAAAGAAAAGGATATTTTTTTTTCTTCAGAGTATTTAACAATTTTAGAAATATCAATTGACTCCCAACACTCTTTACACAAACAAAGACTAAAGAAGGCAGATATCCATATCTAATTCTTAGGGGTAGGGCAGTGAAGAAAATAGATACTAATTCTATAAGTTGGCAGAATTGAGGTGAGTGAAGAGAAAACTTATATTCTTGCTATATGAGCAGCTGGATGGAAGGACAAGAAAGGAAAAAAGCTAGAAAGGGTAGATGGAAGCAGAAAGGGGCAGATAAAGAGCTCTACTGAACAAAACAGGCACGTTTCTCTGCATATTTAGGAAAAATGCCTACATGCTTGCAGAGGAAGTCTTAAAGAAAAAAATCTAGTTTATAAAGTATCAACAAAGATTCAGACACGCTCGATGTGCTTGTGATGGCATGTGTGTGCTCTGACTTTTTAAGTGGTAAATTAGATCTTTTTCTACAGGTAGGTGTTTAAGAGCAGAGGGATAAAATAACGAGCCCAGTGTACTTCAAGTAATGGAAACATCTCTTTCTGGCAGCTTTTCAGCGTTTTGAGCTTGAACCTGACATGACAGCCTGTCCTGCCCTACCTGGGATTGCTTAGAATTGTGCTTCTTAAACTTTCATGTGTGTATACATCTCCTGGAGTGATTAAAAATGCAGTTTCTGGTTCAGCGTGTCTGAGGTGGTGCCTGAGTTTCTTCATGTCCACTAATTTCCAGGTGATGCCACTGCTACTCCTCCTCACACCACATTTTGAATAGCAAGGGACCGGAACACATCATCACAGGTTCACACATATATTCAAAGATGCATAGTATGTACACACACACACACATGGATTTCGACACACTTATGGGTGTAGAAAGTCATTTGTTCATTTGTTTAGACAAATCATGAGTGTATTGTTTCAGGGTACGTACTGTACACATACAGATATACACACATTTTAGGGCTGATCTTTGCAAATGGATTTTAAAAGCATAAAAGATTTCTTTGTTTCCCCAAGGCATTCCATCGTTCTCCAGTATCAATCTCTACAAGTGGCCTTGCTCTCCTACTCTTAGATACTAGCTGACTTTAGGATGGGAAGCTGCTGCCTGACATTATTTATGTACAGGAGATGATCCCAATATCCTAAGGTATTCCTCTTCATTGCCTGAAATTCTTAAATTTGCCATAAGACATAGAGGTGAAAACATGGGTATTAGAATCGGGAAGCCTGGGCTTAAATCTTGACTCACAACACAACTTCAACCTCCTTGAGCTCCAGTTTATGTATCTGCAATATGGTGATAATAAAGTTTCCCTCATGGGAATGGCTACCCACCTAATTCAACAAATATCTACTGCAGGTTGATTGCCTGCAAAGGACATAGAAATAGAGTTGATTAAATTTCTCAACTAAAGGAATTCACTGCCTAGCAGAGAAAACAAAGACAGTAGGCACATGTAAAGGAAATAGCACAAAGAAGTGGCTTATTTACTTCTTGGTAAAAAAAACTCTTCCTAGTCTTCAAAAACAAAACAAAACAAAAAACCCAAAAACACTCTTCCTATTTTTCCTCCAGGAAGTAAGAGCTAAGTTGGGCTTTGAAAAATATGAAGAGTCACATGGTGGGAAAGGAAAGAATAATCACTAAAATTGCAGATTCTGACTCAGCACCTAAGGTGGGGCACGTGATTCTGGATTTCTAACAAGCTCCGGTTAATGCTGATAGTGTTGGTCTTTGGACCCACATTTTAAGAAACAAGTAGGGAATTTAGGTTAAAGAAACACCAGTACAAAGGTGACAGTGAAAAGCAACATGGTAGGTTTGAAGGATGGCAGCAGCTCAAAATGGTTGCACCTTCAAGTGCAGGGAAGGAAGTGATGCCAGAAAGTTGGTAGAGTTAGAGCAAGTGAGAATTACATGAAAAGAAAACAGTTTAAGTTTTTCTGGCATATAGTGGACACTCAGAAACGGCTTATTTCCACCACCCATTTTACCGAAAATCCCACCAATTAGAAAGGAATAGAGAGAATGCTTAATAGGAGACAGTAAGATATTTAATTTCTTACTTTCATTTGAGGCCTGAGTCTACTTAATTCATGAAAATTAAGTAAATGAAAAGACACCTAGATGGTCACCTTCCCTGCCTCACAGAAAGAAGTTGATTCCCAGGCTCAAACAGGGTTAAGCAGAAACCACTTCACAGGGCCAAATATTCCATCAGGACAAAATTATTGAGAGTTAAATGAGAGAACATGTGCATTCCTAGCATGTCAAAGGTGCTTAACAGTTTCTCCTACTTGGAGTGAAGGAAGCCTCTGGATATTATAACTTCAATCCACAGGACAGGCGACTTATATTCCCACCCCAAAATACTACTCCTAATCACTTCACATTATAAAAGTTTTATTAAGACTTGTATCTCCTGTAAAAAGAAAATATCCCCAGGAGGGAAACACTTGTTACTATTTTCTCCCCTTTATAATGAATGCATCTTGAAGCAATAAAAAGACCCTGCTGGAGTATGGAGCTAGGATAAACCAATAAGAAACACGTAAAACTTACAAATAAAGAATTTCTTATTTCTTCAGATTGTTTCAAAATGCTAAGGTACCCTTAAAAGCTTTAGAAAAACATGATGAGTGTTCCCCAAACAACTTCATATATATGCAGTTCACTGGCCCTCATTACATTAATTCATCATTCATTCTTTCAAAGAACATTTCACTGAACACTTAGTATGTGTCAAGCATTGCTCTAGCCACTGAAATACTAAGTAGAACAAAATAGAATCTATGACTCCAAGGTTCTACTAATAATATTGCAGAAATTCTCTGTAGTTATTTAATTTATTTTGTAAAAGAAACAAAGAGACCTAAGCAAACATGGCAAAGCATAACAATGGTCAATTCTGTGTGTTGGTATATGGCATATTTGTTCTAGCATTTTAGTAATTTTTTGTATTTTTGGAATCTCTCAAGACAGTAATTGTATTTTAAAAAATCTCCTGTACCAGTCAACTATTTCTATAACAAAGCTGATGATCTAGGCTTGGCTTTAAGGGGTGACTGTTTCAAGCTATGTCACTGGCTACACTTGGCTTCTCACTAAATTGGACTTGGGTCTGCTCTATGTGTGTTCGTTCTGGGGCCCAGGCTGAAAGCACAGCAGTTACCCAGGGAAAGTCCTTTACAAGGCAGTATGGCAGTCCGACTGAACAGAACATTTTAAGTCTCTGCTTGCATGGTGTCTGTGAATGTCCTTTTGCCTACAACAAGTCACTTACGTGATCAAGCTCAATGTCATGGGGAAGGAAAATATACTCTACCTATCCACTATGAAGTTAACCAGTCAGATGGTCAAGCACAACATCAATGGAGGAGGGAGAACTGAAGGAGTATGTCTTTAAAACGTCTATTATGCTCTCCAAACCAGTGCATAAACCTGAGCTAAATATCTGAAAAGACTGCAATGAGTGACTAATGCAGAGGTATTTTACTCTGGCTACGGGGAGGAGAAGTGTCTGGGAAGACTTCATGGAAGAAGTGATACTTGACGAAATGTTTTCCAGATATACCAAATGGGCAATGGGTTCTAGGTAAAGGAAACAGAGTGTACAATGACGCAAAGGCCCAAAAGAGCTTGATTCATACTGGAAACCAAAAGCAATTCCTTATGAATGGAAGTGTGAGTGTGTGCAGGGTGTGCATGCTTGTTGGGGGAGGAGAAATGAGGAGGTTGGTGGGTTTCTAAAACAGAGCAGAAGAACCCATAGAGCCAAGCATAGTCAGTTAACAAAGGGCCTTGAATCTCATAAATAGGAGTTTAAATTTTATCCTGCAAAGACTTGGGGACAATTAAAAGGTTTATAGCAGCAATGTGACTTGAGATTATTGATATTTTGGAAGACCACTATGGCTATAAAAGGAAAAATAGATTGGAGGGTGACTAGTCAGGAAGGAAGAAAAGTAGTTAAGATGTGATTAGACTGGCTTCATTGGTGAATTCCACCAGATACTTAAGGAAGAATTAACACTAATCATTCTCAAACATGTCTAAAAAATAAAGAGGAAGAAACACTTACTAACTTATTCTATGAGGCCATATTACCCTAATACCAAAAGCCAGACAAAGACAACAAAAGAAGAGACCAATATCCCTTATGATTATAGAAGCGAAAATCCTGAACAAAGTATAGACAAAAGAAATCTAAGGACATATAAAAGGCTTATATACTATGACAAAGTGACATTTATTCCAGTAGTGCAAGAATCATGCAACATAAGAAAATCAATCAATTTAATACACCACATTAATAGAATATGAGAATAAAACTTCATGGTGTGGAAAAGGGATTTGACATTCTTACACACACACACACACACACACACACACGAACACACACATAACACTCAGGAAACTAGGAATAGAAGAGAACTTCTTCAACATGATAAAGGACACTTATGAACAGCCACTGTTAGCATCATACTCAATGGTAAAAAAGATCAAAAGCTTTCCCCCAAAGAGTAGGAACAAGACAAAGATGCCTACTTTCATCATTGCTATTCAACATTGTACTGGAAGTTCTAGCTGGAACAATTATGGAAGAAAAATGAAATAAAAGACATCCAAACTGGAATGAAAGAAATACAACTATCTCTATTCATAGATGACATGTTCCTATCGTTAGAAAATTCCAAAGAATTCACATACAGACACATAAAACCCCAATCATATTAGAGCTAATGAATGACTTTAGCTAAGTTGCAGGATAAAATAACAATGAAAAAAATCAGTTGTATTTTTTCTTTCATTGGATATGATCAATCTGAAAAAGAAATTAAGAAAACAATTGCATTTTCAATTACATGCAATTGAATATAAACACCTAGAAATAAATCTAGAATATAACACTAGCATTTTAAATCTAACTAAGGAGGTGAAAGACTTGTACACTGAAAACAACAAAACACTGTGAAATAAACTGAAGAACAACATTAATGGAAAGACATTCCATGTTCATGAATTCAAAGATAATACAGATAGCCCCAACTTAAAATGGTTAGACTTACTGTTTTTTGAGTTTATGACGGTGTGAAAGTTGTAGGCATTCAGTAGGTTCCTCAACTTACAATGGGGTTATGTCTAGAAAAATCTGTAAGTTGAAAACATCATAAGTCAAAAACGTACTTCTGGCTTACAACATTTTCAAGTTATGATGGGTTTATCAGAATGTAATCCTTTGTAAGTTGCAGAGTATCTTTATTGCTAAGATGGAATACTACCCAAAGCAATCTACAAATTCAATACAATCTCTCTCAAAATTCCAATGGATTTTTGCAGAAATAGAAAAGATGATTCTCAAATTCATGTAGAATTGCAAGGGGTCCCAAATAGCTAGAACAATACTGAAAAAGAAGAACCTTGAAGGACTCATAATTCCTAATTTCAAAGCTATAGTAATTAAAACAGCATGGTATTGGCATAGAAGAACATATAGACTAGTGAAATAGAATTGGAAAGTCCAAAAATAAACCCAGGCCAGCACGGTGGCTAACACCTGTAACTCCAGCACTTTGGGAGGCCAAGGTGGGTGGATCACCTGAGGTCAGGAGTTTAAGACCAGCCTGGTCAACATGATGAAATCCCATCTCTACTAAAAATACACAAATTAACCAGGTATGGTGGTATATGCCTGTAATCCCAGCTACTTGGTAGGCTGAGGCAGGAGAATGTTTGGAATGTGGGAGGTGGGGGATGCAGTGAGCTGAGATCATGCCACTGTACACTAGCCTGGGCAGTGGAGTGAGGTTCCATCTCAATAACTAACTAAGTAAATAAATAAACCCAAACATTTATAGCCAATTGATTTTTGATAAGGGTGCCAAGATAATTGAATAGTAAAAGAATAGTCTTTTAAACAAATGGTCCTGGGACAACTGGATAACCACATGTAAAACAATAAAGTTGGACCCCTACCTCACACTCTATGAAATATTTAAGGGGGAGGGGAGAGGAGTATATGAGAACTTGTACTTTCTGTGAAATTTTTCTTAAAACTAAAACTAATCTAAAAAATAAGTTTAATTTTAAAAATGAGACATCAATGCACACCACTAGAATAGTTCAAATTAAAAAAAATTGACAATAACAAATGGTGAGGATTTAGAGCATCTAAAAATCTTACACATTGCTGATGGGAACTGAAAATAAACACTCACTTTGGAAAACAGTTTGGCAGATTTTTTTTTAAGTTAAACATATATTTACCATATGACTCAGCAATCCCACTCCTGCAAATTTGTACAAGAGAAATAAAAACATATGTCCATAAAAAGGCTTATGAAATGTACATAGCAACTTCATTAACAAAAGCCAAACATTAGAAACAAAAGTCCATCAACAAGGAATTGGATAAACAAATTATTGTATAAACTTACAATGGGAATACTATTCAGAAATTAAAAAAATGAATTACTGATACAACTTATATGAATCTCAAAAACATTATAAATGAAACAGCCAGACACAAACACTATATGCTATATTATTTCATTTTTATGAAATTCTAGAAAAAACAAAGCTATATTGACTTAAAGCAAATTAATTCTTGCCAGGTACCAGGGTCAGAAAGGTTACTGACTATTATAAAAGGCAAGGGAATGTTTAATGAGTAGTGAAAATGTTCTAAATTATGGTTGTGGTGGTGGTTACATGATAGTTATGCATTTGTCAAAATTTGTCAAATCTTACACTAAAATTTGGTAGATGTCATTATATATAAAGTATACTTTAATAAAGTTGATTTATAAAAGCATTGTTAAAAAGTAAAAAATAAACCAGTGACTTAAACACAAGAGCTAAAACTATGAAACTCTTGGGAAAATAGGGGTAAATCTTCATAGCCTTGGATTTGGCAACAGACTCTTGAATAAAACACCAAATGCATGAGCAACAAGAGAAAAAATAATAAATTGGATTTCATCAAAATTAAAAACGTTTTTTCATCAAAGGATATTATCAAGAGAGTGAAAACACAACCTATAGGATGGGAGAAAATATTTGTGAATCATATATCTGAAAAGGGTATAGTATTCAGAATATACAAAGAAGCATTACAATTCAACAATAGCAACAACAAAAAACTCAATTTAAAAATAGGCAAAGGACTTAAATAGAAATTTCTTCCCAAAAGATATAAAAATGACCAATAAGCACATGAAAAGGTGCTCAATATCATTAAGGAAATACAAGTAAAAGCTGCAAAGGGATACCACTTCTCACCCACTAGGCGAGCTATAATCAAAAACTAGAAAATAAGTGTAGGTGAAAATGCGGAGAAATTGGAATTCTTGTACATTGCTGGTGGGAATAATGTACAAACCAATAATATGTGGTTTGGTTGCTGTACAAAACTGTTTGGCCGCTACTCCAAAAGTTAAGTATAGAATGACCATAGCACCTAGCAATTCCATCTTGAGGTATGTAATCCCAAAAGAACTTTAAGCAGTACTTAGCAAATACATGTACACTCATGTTAATGACAGCATTATTCACATAGCCAAAAGATGGAAAAAATCCAAATGTCCATCAGCAGATAAATGAATAAACAAATTGTGGTATATACATCCAACGTAATATTATTCAGCCACAAAAAGAAATGAGGTACTGACGTATGTTACAATATGAAGGAGCCTAGAAAACATTATGTTATGTGAAAGAAGCAAGACATGAAAGATTACATATGGTATGATTCCATTTATACAAATTATATTCTAAATCTATAGAGACAGAAAGCAGATTGGTAGCTGTCAGAAGCTTGGGGAAAGGGAAACAGGAAGTAATTACTTAATGGGTATAGATTTACTTTTGGGGTGATAAAAATGTGTTGGAATTAGAGGTAGTGGTTGCCCAATATCATGGTTGTGCTAAACGCCATCTAAATGTTCAGTTTAAAATGGTTACTATGTCAATTTCAACTCAGTTAAGAAATAAAAAGGATATTGTTGGTCCTGATGAAAAATCATGAGCTTGAACTCAAGCAGAGGCCACGATAAAGAAGAAAAGAAGCAGAACAGGAGAATGGTAATGGATAGTGGCGAGTGGAAGGGAGGGAGTAAAGGATGACACTGAAACTCCTCATGTGGAAGAGCTCATGCTCTGTTGTTATAGATGGAAACGTGAAAGATAGATGGGGTTTGAAGTGTAGGGGACAATGAGTTTAGTTGGGTCATGAGGGTTGGAGGTACCTGTGGAGGTGTGCAGGTAGAGAGCTCTCACTGTCAGGTGGACCTCTTTGCCACTGGAATATAATGGGAGAGAAGAGCTATAGGATACCTCGGCAGACAGACCTTATTCGTAAAATTCCCTCCTGAATCGAATTATTGACAAAACAAGAAATCACTAAATTCTTACCTTCCTATTACTGTGACACAAGTCCTTTCAGTAAATTCATTTTTGCCCTCTTAATTGATTAGAGAGGGTTGAGGATTATATAATATTAAGGATTCATCTAGGGATATACAGCACATCTATTCCAGATCCAAAATTTGTCCAATGCTCAGACAGTCACCATTCCTGCTTAAACGCCCCACTCACCAGGTTCCACTTCACCAGTGACAGCAGCATTTGGCTGCTTAGTCTTCTGGGGAAATGTATCTATTTTCTGAAGTCTCTCCAATTCCAGATAATTAGCTGGAGCAGGTTTTATTGGTATCTTAAAGCCAGAACAAAGTCATTGCTCTGAGCAAACTAAGCCTGATAATCCTCCATCACACATCAGTATTCTCTGTGCCACCAATCCTTACACAGAGGAAGCACTTCTTTGCTGTAGGAGCACTGAACCAGAGACACCCATCTCTAAATTGTTACCACTCCCCATCTTGTGTTCAAGCCCCATAAGCTTAAAGTTTGGAATTTATTAGAAAAGTCAATTGCATTGAAAACAAAAACACTTTTGTAAAAATATGCTAAAGGCATTCAAGAATTGAGGAAGAAATTATGAGTGCTGTGGAAATAGTTCTTTATTCACATCTGGAAAACATTTGCTAGGGGCACAAGGAGGGATGGATGAACTGCAGGTATGCATAGGAATTTAAGGTTTTTTTCCTCTTTTCTTAAACTGCCTTCTCTCCTACCACCCCTTTGGCTCCTCCTTAGTCTTCCCAGACAAGCTACCTTGCAAATCTGCCCTTGCAAAGTTCTCCCATTCCAATTTAATTCTCTTTCCTTTCTTGTAGATGATTTTGAGCCACACAGCCCCAGATGGTCAGTCTGGGAACAGACACAGGCTTTTTCAAAGAAACAATATTGATTCCCTCTAGACCCACAATGACCTCTTTCTTCTAGCTCTTCTTACTCCAGTTCACAAGGTTTTTAATCCCCACTGAACACAGCACTTCAATATGGGTCAGAGGATGGGCCACAACTCAAAATCAACTGTTCCGATCCAGGAAGTTTGGACTGGCACAATCAGCGTTCCATTAAGCAGGGTCTGGTGCCATTGTTTTTTACAAGGCTCTCACCAGCTGGTCTTGCTATGCTTGGCTAAGAATTAGACAAGGGAGGGAGGATCTGGCTTGAATAGGAAGACAGACAAGGGCTGGCTTTAAAAGGTAACACCCTAAGGACAAGCTTGAAGGGACAGGGAATAGGCAACGTCTCTCACAGAGGTGGTTCTGCTTTTGTGGAAGAACCAAGGCAGGCAGGAGAGAAACAAGTTGACACACACTTATCAGGCTCTGAAACAACCAAGATCAGAAGAACATTAAATCCACTCATTCCAAATCACACACTCCCCTTTGACTCCAGATCTAAGGAAAAACCTCCCAGGAGGACATAAAACACAAAAACTTTGGTTAAAATTTTAATTTTTACAATAGGCTTGTGCTACACAAAGATGCTCACAGCCATTAGATTTTATTTTGGCAAGCTAACTTTCTCAAGTGTGTGAAGTGTCATTTATCCAGCAGCAGAGAAATAAAAGGTGTCCTACTTAAATGAATTCTGTGGTTTGCTAACATATCAACGTTGTAAAAATGTAAACAATGCTACACAAAAAATTTTATAAAAATATATTTTAATCATAGATGTTAATAATAATATTACATAGTTAGATTATTCCATGTGTGTTTAAACAGGGTTCATTAACCATAATAACTTTATATAAGGAGACAATATTATAAATGGTCTTGATCATGAGCTCCAGAATTAATAGAACTCTGTCATTCACTCACTAAGTACCTTGGAAGAGTCTTTTAATCTCTATAAGCTTTATTTTCCCATTAGTAAAATAAGAGGGAGGTGATAATGCTACCTACAGTGAGAATGAGTCAGACACTCTTAACATAAAAAATACTTAACGCTGACAAATCATAAGCAGTTAATAAAAAGCATGAGTGTACTATTATAACTAATTTTTGATGATCATCATAAAGAATGTCAATAATTACACCTAATACAGTCAGTCCTTTTAGATAAGAGTTTGTTAAAGTGGATGTGAATTCCATAGTGTTCTTGGGCTATGCTTGATGCTAAGTGATCTGTCACTATTCCTATTTCTCCCTGTTTCTTAGCCTTTGCTTCTTGACATGGTATCTCATAGTTCTTCCTCTTCCCTTGCTGCTTTTAATCTGATCTCTCTGTCAACTAAGAAGAACCTTCCCTCTCTCCCATCTGTCACTCACAAAGGAACCTAGACAACCATATGGGTCAAGTCAGTAGATTTACATTTCTACCCAATGCCAAATAAGCATACTAACCCTTCAAGACTTTCTTGCTGAGAAGAGTGCATGGGCTTTATAACAATAAGTTCTTTCAACCTGCATAATGGTCTCTTGGAGTGAGGACATATCCACTATAGAAGCAGAGAATAGCACTATGCAGAGAGGGAACGGACAGCACAAAATCACAGAGACAGGTAAGTGCCTAGCACATCAGAGAAAAGTTAGAGTTTGCTGTGGCTAGAAAATGCTGTGACATGATGAGACTGGTGATCTAGGGCTCAGTTCTTCAGAGTCATGTATAAGACTAAAAGAATGACTAAAATTATATACATTTTCAATATTTTATGTATTGTGTTAAGCGTTGTACCTGCATTACCTCATTTCATCCTCACTACAATCCTGTAAAATTTGTAACAATTATGCCCATTTTCTAGATGAGGAAATGGGCTTAGGAAGACTAAATCAGTGTCTTAGGGCCAGTCCAAAACTATAGTAGTCTCCCTTTATCCACAGGTTTGCTTTCTGTGGTTTAGGTTACCCATGGTCACCTATGGTCAGAAAATATCATATGAAAAACTCCATAAGTAAACAATTCATAAGTCTTAAATTACATGTTATTCTGAGTAGCATAATGAAATCTTATGCTGGCCCTCTCCATTCTGCCCAGGACAGGAGTCATCCCTCTGTCCAGTGGATCCATGCTGAATATGCTACCTGCCTATTAGTCGGTTTGTAGCTGTCTTGGTTATCAGATCAAAAAAAAAAAAAAACAAAAAACAACAGTATCCATAGGGTTCAGTGCTGTATTAGGGCTCTCTAGAGAAACAGGACTAATAAAGGAGTTTATTAGGGAGTACTGACTTGCAGTCACAAGGTGAAGTCCCACAATAGGCCATCTATAACCTGAGGAGCAAGGAAGCCAGTCCAAGACCCAAAACCTCAAACTTAGGGAAGCCAACAGTGCAGCCTTCAGTCTGTGGCTGACGGCCCAATAGCCCCTGGCAAGCCGCTGGTGTAAGTCCAAGAGTCCAAAAGCTGAAGAACTTAGAGTCTGATGTTTGAAGGCAGGAAGCATCCAACACGGGAGAAAGACGAAGGCTGAAAGATTCAACCAGTCTAGTTCTTCCACGATCCTCTGCCTGCTTTTATCCTAGCTGCTGATTAGATGGTGCCCACCCAGATTGAGAGTGGGTCTGCCTCTCCTAGTCCACTGACTCAAAGATTAATCTCTTTGACAACACCGTCACAGACATGCCCATGAACAATACTTTGCTTCCTTCAATTCAATCAAGTTGACAATATTAACCATCGCAAGTACTATCTGTGGTTTCAGGCATTCTCTGGGGGCCTTGAAACATATCGACCATATATAAGGCAGGACTACTGTATTTGGTTCCAAATGCTATCCTCATAACTACCATCCTATACTGTCCTGAGAATTAGTCTGTGATAATAATTTTTACTTCATTGTATAGGCAATGGGGAGACAGGAGAGGTCTTAAGTGAAAAAGCAATATAATGAGATTTATTTTTAGGAAAATAAATCAGTGCTTGATTATAAAGGGGAGAAACTGAAAGGAGGGAAAACAGTCTAGACATTCAAAATAGACATGAGCAAGACTTAAACTGAGGCTTTCACAGCAGGGATGGAGAGGAGGGCAGGGACCCTAGAGTCATTTCCCAGGTAGAAGCAACAGGCCTTGGGGACTGGATGGAGGAGGGAAAAGGAGAAGTAAAGTAAGTCACCCAAGTTTTTAGGCAGCTGAATGAGAGAATGGTATGCTTCAGCCATCTACGATGAAGCAGCGTAGCTTATTCTGTCTTCTAGGAAATAGAAACACTAATGTCATCACTTTAAAAGGGGCCCGTTATCATACATGATTGGATTAAACAGGATTGTTTAATACAGGACTTGTCAACATCTTTAGAAGCTATTGTGTATTAAGAATCTCCTAGAGAACAACTCCATATGTACTGGGGGATGTCCAGCAGTCTTGGTCATATAGGTCTGGGGCTCAAGAGGGATACCTAGAGGCAGAAGTCTGAGGCTTATTTTCTTCAGCAGCAGATCTTTGATGACAGCACTTCTGTATTTACTATCATGTCTGCTTACTTGGTATGTGTTGCTTATTGAAGATATTTTTAAAATTCTGAAACTGATGGTTAAGCATCATGAGTTGAAAATGCAATGTGGGTGAGAACTAAAATATATCTACCTCAGGGTGAAACCAAATTACTTTATATACAAACTGTTTATCATTCCATTCAAATTGGCTAGTCTTTGGAACCACTGAAATAAAATGTTCCTTAAGTGAATAAAAATATCAGAAGCAAGATTTGATTAATTATTTTATATGCCTCTACAAGAATCAGGAGGATCTTAGACTTCACTGGAGCATAGGTTCAGAGAAAATTCATCTTAGTTGACTGGGTACTTATCTCACAGGAAAAAAAATCACCCATGCCATTGTTTGTAGCATCACATCAATTCTTTGTACGTTGGCAGGAATACGATCCGAGCTGCACAAGTATGTGGCTTCTCTGGTCATACAGTAAATGAACTTGTGACCTTAAATAACCCACAAGGGTTTGAATGTCAGAGCTGGGAATCCCTTCCTGGGAATCACAGGGCAATCTGTTGACCTATCATTTTTCATCAGTGTGAGGTACATTAACTCTTGTTATCAAAGTTCTACTGGAACATCTAGTGCCACCATGACTCACTTAGTCAGTGAGAGTCCACAAACTAATTTTTTTCATTCTTATTCTACTCGAACCTTAACACATACAGAGAAGTGTTCTGTGTGCTTTATAGAAATTAACTTTCAACCCGATAAGGGAGCATCATAATTAACCCTACTTAGTAAATGAGGGAGATGAGGTACAGAAAGATGAATGCAGTTGCCCAAGATCACAGCGTCATACAGCAGAATGATTCTTTCCAACCACAGGTTATCTGGAAATTGATCACATTATAATACTTCCAGCAAAATTTCCCAAGCTTCATTCACATACTGCATTTCCACATACCACCTTTAATAGTATTTACTTAATGTACTTAAAAAATCAATAGACTTTAAAAACTTTAGCTTTGTCCAAAGAATAGAATATATAAATTCACAGAATTGATGTGGTAAATTTTCCCTCTAATCCACAAGAAAATGAATTCTTGACTATTTAAAATTTTTGTCTTTGTTTTTCCTAAAATTTATTTTATGACCATCTTTTGATGTTTACTTTTCCTTTGAGCAGCTTATATCATAAACTAGAAAGTTATTCATTCTGAACATTAAATATGTGCAGTCATCAATACAGTTAACATTTATAGAGTACCTGCTACTATGTTCAGGGCAGCGTGCCACACTAATTCTTCATTCTACATCTCCTCCTCCATGAAGCTAAACCTGATAAGCAGAGCCCACACAGAATTCTCCCCGTCTTCGTCTGAGAGTGTGCAGGAGATAATTGGGCATTTCCTGGTCCTGTTCTATTCCCTATGCCTTCTTTCCAAGGAAAATGTCAACCCCTCGAGAATACTACCATTCTATCTCCCATTACCACTAGTAACAGAGCCATGAACTTCATGTTAGTGATTGAAAGCACAATCATTAATGCCCATGGTGAAAGTCATCAGATCTAAAAACAGGAAGGGAAGGAGAAAAATCCAGTTATTGGGACCCCACTATTGCTGAGCATCCTCCCATCATTATCTTACTCATTTGTAATTAATCTTCACAGCAGCCCTGTATACTAGGAAACTGAGGTAAAGATAGACCAAGTGGATTGCAGAAGTTCACATAGCTGGCAGGTGGCAGAACTGAGATTAGAATGGAGATCTTCCTGGCTCCAGGTGAGCTGCTCTTTCCAATGCAGTAGGCTGCTACACCTGCTTCTAGTGGAAAAGAACACATTAAAAGGAGTAAAGACAATCTCCTTCATCAGGAAAAGACACTGCAATGTCTCCTGATCTCAAAACATGAATTCTCTGCTGCCAATTGCTAAATTTTAAGGCAATAACAAACTGTGACCATTGGCAAAAAAAAAAAAACCAAAAAGCAAAAAACAAAAAAAACCCATAACAACAACAGTGGAAAGACAGCCTTAACATGAATAACCAGGGTGATTAGCCATGCACACAATAAATTCTGTGAGCAAGAGTCTTGACCAAGCTCTCACCCTCCATTCTTAGTCACACAAATTCCCGACTAGAATATGGTCAATTGGTTTATGTCCCAATGTGTTGGGCATCTGTGGGTCCAGCAGCTGCAAGGTTTTTCATGTTGGCTCATTCACAGTAGTTTAACAAGTCATGCCCAAGAGGAGTTGAGGATCAGGCCCTTGACTCTGTTGAAGCCTCACTTAGCACTCTCAGACTGAGAGACAGGAGTTTGCATGCTATGAGGGTGTACCCAAGATGGTGAGCAGAGTGGCTTCCCAAGGACCTCTGAGGGCCTCTGCATATGTGAGGATGGGACATGGGCTGCCATCTACTGCCCTGAAGATAATGTGGCTTCACGCACCGGGCCTCAACAACTCTCTACAGCACCCTGAGCGCCTTCCTTTAGTCTGCCCTAGAACCAGCTTACACTGCCGAAGCCTTTGCATGCTCTGCAGAGAGAGACATACTTCACTGAGAAGTCCCTTCCAATATACAGAGTGGGGGGGTAGGATCTGAGAAGTATGTTTTCCAGAGAATGGAGATATTGCTAATTAAAAATGACTAAAACAACACCTTTTAACTTAAATTGTCATGGACATTGAATTTCAGTAGGAGGAAATGCCATGGCGATTTAATTTGGGGGATGGTGAGGGGATTTAACCCCTGTGGTAGTTAATATCTCAGGCTTTTTTTTCTCCATAAAATGATAATTACTTCCCTTATGTAGGACTATTATAGGGATTACGGATTGAAAACTGGTACATAAACTTGCAACAAATATTGGCTCCTTTCTTTTTCTTTCTTCTTTCATGCATATCTTTTAGACTTAAAAATAATATCTCTATTTAAAAATTAAAATCTTAATCAATTCAACATTAAACTTTCCCCTCATGACTACTATATTAGAAATATATTCATCCTTCAGTCTCTTTTCTAACACACGTGCCACAGAGGTAAAGAGAGTGTGGAGGCTGTGTGTGCGTGCTCTTGAGAAGGAAAGAAAAACAGAAAGAGCTGAACTTTATTCCTAGAGTACACTCATCCGAAGAGCCACAGGACTCAGGCTGCGAAATGGCCATGTGGGAATGCCTGGGAACCTGGGTCTTTTTCATAAGGACAGTTGATATTTTGAGCCAACTTCCTGATCCTAGCAAGGAGAGGTTAAGCATGATCATAGCTAATGTTCTTTCAGGTACAAGACATTCTTTGAAGCATTTAACACATTTAAACTCTTCGACCTTCTTTACAGAATTATTATTCTGCTATAATCTTCACTGCAGACATGAGGAATTTGAGGCACAGAGCAGTTAGCTAGTTAGTTCAAGACCATTCAGTTGATAAGTGGGGGAGCCCATATGCAAATCTAGGCAGTGCACCCCAGCATCCAGCCCTCAATCCCTCACCATTTCCTGATGTTGAAGAGATGGGGCAGATACCATATGCTTAGTCAAGGCAGCCTGGCCTATGCCCCTCTCCTCTTTAGAGATGAACAGGCACACACACACACTGCTGAGCTAACTTCTTAGAGGCTATCTGGGGAGAAAGGGAGACTGCATTCTTTGGGTGAGGTAAAGGGAAGGTTGGAAGAGAACCACTACTTTCAACCTTTTTAAGAAGACGCATGCTTCAAGACAGGTGTTTCAGAGACACAGAGCCAGAAGGGTAAAATTAGCAAAGATGCTTGTGACTGCACATGAACTATGCAAGTAGCATGGGGTGTTGGATAGGGTGGAGTTGGGAAAGAAATACGGTGCTGTGAAGAAAGGCTGGCTCCAGATTTCAGAGATTTTCTTTGCATCAAAGGGTTTGATTTTACTGTTCAGGGCAATGAGCCACCGACTTTTCTATTCTGCAATTTTAGGAGGGTGACTGCATATTTTCATAAGTCCTGGGGCATGGTTAGGAGCCAGTGATTCCTGTGAAATTCCTCTGGAATCCCATATTTAGTCTCTAACATTTAAGTCGATTATGTGTTCCACTCCATAACATATTTATATTTGTTAATATATGGATACATTACATTCATCACTTTTGGCATTATAGAAGATCTATCATGGCCGGGCACGGTGGCTCACTCCTGTAATCCCCGCACTTTGGGAAGCTGAGGCAAATGGATCACCTGAGGTCAGGAGTTTGAGACCAGCCTGGCCAACATGGTGAAACCTTGTCTCTACTAAAAAAATACAAAAATTAGCTGGGTGAGGTGGTGGGCACCTGTCATTCCAGCTACTCAGGAGGCTGAGGCAGGATAATCATTTGAACCCAGGAGGTGGAGATTGTAGTGAGCTGAGATGGCGCCACTGCACTTCAGCCTGGGTGACAAGAGTGAGACTGTGTCTCAAAAAAAAAAGATCCATCATGATTATCCTATGCCTTCATACTCTCCATAACAAGTAACTCTTGACCCCAAGTGGTACCTTTCCTTGGTTTGAGAATTGTAGCTCTAGTTATGAGGAGCCATTAGAAGGTATTAAACTAAGCAGCGACATTATTGGATTTGAACTTTAGAAAGCTCTCAGTGGTAACAGCACGGAGAATGACATGAAGGAGGGCAAGGCAAGAGAGGGAGACAACCAGTTGGGAAACTGTTCATTATTGCAGGCAAAAGATGGTGAAAAAAAGGCAAAAAAGCAAACAATTTGCTGAGCTCTTCAGCTAGCCATGCTTCTTGAGAATAATTATGAGAGAGCGCACAGGGCATTTTCTTCAAGACAGGAAGAGAGATTTAGAACTTAGTCATCTCCAGTTTTACTATTTCTTCTGTTTACTACTTCTTCTTAATAATTTTTGGAATCTGATCTTGGTGCTAGATTCTCAGTAGTCAGACTATGCATGAGTTTAGGGAACCAGCAAAACAGGGGCACAGAAAGAAAGAGAAAGAGAGAAATTAGAATAAAGATAATTCCAGCACCCATTTAAGCTTTATGCTACCTCAAAAGGTAAGTTTATTTTACAATTTGATACAACTTTCATTTTGACTTTCATATGGAAGTGGAGGTACCCTATTAGTTTAGGCCAGGATGCCTTTTAAATTCTTAAGCTATTCTTTGGATGAGGAACTGAGGTCCCCATTTGTGAGCCTAAGAAGATCAGAGGAGGGAGTCAGGATCATTCCACATACTCACATCAAGTGTTAGACTCATCCAGCACAGAAAGGGAAACCCAGTCACAGATGCAGTTATAGATGAAAAGAGGCAAACAGAGAATTTACTGAGTGGTTAGAAATGATTCCACTGATGGAAAAAACAGGCATCCAACAGCAGCCAGGAGCAAGCAAGACAAAGTCCAGTCTTCACAATTCCACACAGATTAAGCTCCGTTTAGATTCTACCTGATGACATGGATGGACTCAGGCAACACATTTTATTTGCCAGTGAAACACTATTTGAATCAACAGTTAATTTGCCTGTGTCCCTCACTGCAAGGGAGAAGCTGTTATTTTCCTTCTCTGTTTGAGCCAGATTTATATCTGAATTTTATCAATAGACGATTCAGCATTAATTTTCTCTGGCTCTTTCCAATAGGCCCTCCTAGTTACTATCTCTTAGTTCATATCTGGCATCCTCATATTTTTGGGAAAAAAGGCAATAACATTAAGGATAAGCCAAGCAATAATAAAAATTATATTAATAATAATGTATTTCTCACTATTTAGCACTTACTCTGTGTCAGAAGCTGTGGTAACTAATTTACATTCATTGTGTCAACTGATCTCCACAATGAAACAACAAAGTCTGTAATTATCATTTTCTCCATTTTACAGATGGGAGATTGAGATTTAGAGATGGCAGAGCTGGGATTCAAACCCTGGCGGATGAACTCTGAGTCTGCCCCTTTTCAGAAATGGGTCTCCCATTCAGACCCATCCAGGGTTTTCCATTCAGGGGTTAACTCAGCCTGCACTCGCCCACGCATACCCTGTTTTGCGCTCAACTTCCTTCGGGCAGTAGTACTTCCCGAAGCCTGTCAATGATTCACTTCCAGGTCACCTCTACCCTCTGTGAGCCTTGTGAAACATTTTAAATGTCCAAGCCACATTCATTCATTGTAGCGCCAGCATTTCTTTTCCTAGGGACATGCTATTTTCATTAGGATTAAAACAGCCCTCAGCAATAAATATTAAAAACCTGCCCAGTGAAAAGAGCAGCTTCCCCAGAAGCTTATGAGGATTAGAATTTTTAAGCAGGCCCCGCTTCCTATGACCACCCCTCTTCTCCATCCCTTTGTGTGCTCCCACATGGGTGTGCTTTCGGCATCAATCAGATTTGCTGTTTTGCTCAAATCCGTTCATACTAATTGTTTGCCCATATTGCTGTATGCTCTGCACAGAATGGTCTGGGAGAAATAGAAACTCACTCCTTCTCCCACCCCTGGGGGGATTCAGATTTTGTGTGCTTGATCTTTGTTGGTGGCAAGATAAAAATGCTTGCTATACATAGCAGCTTTCCTCCTTCATGTTCAACGGCAGCCCTGATGATGGGGGACCTCAGCCATCCCATTTGTTCTAAAGCCACCCACAGAAGAATCAGACCAGCAGAAGCCAGAAATAAGCTAGCTGGGGCTGCAAGTCTCTTTGTGTGTGGTGGTATAGCAGAGAGACTTGGGAAAGTCAATTATTTTCAGTATGGGTTTTGGTTCCACTGCTTCATGGTGTAAGATGGGGATCCCCAGTTTGTTCATCTGTTAAATGAAGATGCTAATACCTACCCACTGGGACTGTTGGGAGAATTAAGGACCTATATAAAGTGTTTAGTGCAAGATTTGGAGCAGGGAGACACTCTGCTTTGCGTGACATTCCCTCCCCTCTCTGGCTGAAAGCCTGAGTAGTAGGTGAGGCATTTATTATCCATGTTCATAAACATCCCCAAAGACTTGTGGTTCCTGTATTAAAAACCACATCGAGTGTTCCCAGCTAATTGGGTATCTTTGGGCCTGAGTTTTTCCACACAAATACATGAGCTTGGGATATTTTAAAAGTATACGGTAATTATATTCTTGGACAAATGGTACATTTTCTAGAAAAGCACAGAGAATTCTTTCAGCACCTGGAGCTAGGTAGGAATTGCTTGATGTATGGGTAGCAACTCATAGTAACTAATGATTTACAATAAATACTTCAACAAAGAAAAGTCTGGGTAAACTCTATATTTCATCCTCCTGGCAATGAGCTACAAAAGGTTTGCCTCTTAAATCAACTGGTGGTTGTACCCCAGAAGGATGTGGTCTAAATAGATTTGTGTGACGGGGTAATTACTCATCACGGAAAGGATCCCAGCTGTCATCGTGGCTTCTCACTAAGCAGTCAGTGAGTGAGCAGTTATGGAATTACAGGGCTGACCTCCTGTGCACTGCCCCACAGTCATCCTGAGCCACAGTCACAGCGTTTCATCAGGGGAAAGCAGTCACCACCCATGGCTGAGAACAAAGTCTAGAAGGGACCTGTTTTCAACTTCTTCATTCTTGTCACTGTCGGCAATTTTACGAAGTGACAAAAGGGATAACTAGGAGTTCCCCAGTTTAGGATCTTAATGGCCTGAATGTTCAAGACAGTGTGGAGAGGTCAAGAGACTGCAGTCTTTGGGGTGACACAGACTCGAGCTGGAGTCTCAGCCCTGCTGCTCACTGCATGATTGATCTGGAACTAAAAAAACTACACTTCTCTCATTTCCTAGTTTTCTAGCTATAAAATGTAGGTGATAATTCCTACTTGAAGAGATTTTAAACTAGTGTGTATGAAAATGGTTGGCACTTAATGAACGTTACTATTTCACCTTTTGAAGTACCATTAGGTTCCAGGAACTGTGCTAAGCATGTTACACAGACTTTGCTCGTAACAACTCCCTAGTTTATGGATAAGGAATTGGAGGAATCTTTACCTAGTAGATAGTATGCAGCTAGTGAGTAGCAGAGACAGAATTTGACCTAGGCAGGTTGGATCCAGACTGCCCTATAATCATCACGGGGAGAAAACATACCTTCAGCTGGAGATTTGGAGTCTTTTTGTGCCAGTTCTCAATAAACATTGTATAGGGTCTCTATCTTCAAAGAGTTTATCCAGTCTCATTACAGGACAAGAGAGAAAGATCAGAACACAAACAGCCCTGAGTATAGACCACCTGGCAACCAACAATAACTGCTGTGGGAGCTCAGTGAAGATCAGGAACTGACTCCAGGACACATGGATCCCTTCTCCCATAATCTCCATATCTGCCACTTTTTTTTTGCACTGGAGTTTCTTATGTGTCAGTGTTATACAATTGTAAGGCTCTGATTTTGAACTAAAGAATGGACCCCAGCTTTGGCTTAAGCGTAAAGACAGGAAGTATACATGCCCTAGAGATTAAGTTAACAGTAAAATGTGACACTCTTCCTCCTCTATACACAGAGAAACCTTTCATGGGGAAAATAGGATCACTGTTGAGACAGGAAAGTTACGTACGAGATGGTATAAAGGATGAAAGAAGGTAGGAATCATAAGTTGGAATTATTGCTCTTTAATTTTAAAAGGGTCACCTGACCCCAAGAGATAGTGAGATGAATATTATCTTGGTATCCAAGAGCAAAGATCATATTTTGAGGCCCTTTCTCTCCCCATCCATTGCTCTAATGGGCCCACCATCACTTTTAAAATGAAAGATCAAATGGAAAGGTGGCAGTTGCATTTTGTGGGCTATAAAGGAGAAAGTCAAAAGCTGGAGGATCAGCACTTTGGTTCTAATGGCAGAGCCTGCATTGTCCCGGGTGCACCAGACATCCTGTCCTCTTAGATCCCAGCAATGAGTCGTCTGAGGATGGGAGGGAGCGTACACCCACCTTCCCGCAAAGCTGCAGAGTGCTCTATGTGCCTCACGTGGCACCCTCTCACCCTCCTGGAACTCTGTATTGTCTCACAACTGCATGGGGAGAGGGGAACTGTCCTGCAGAAGAAATCTACAAGGGGGTTAAGCCTAGCAGGAAGAGGAAGGAGCCAAGGCAGCCGATTAATTTTCCTCTGCTGCTTAAATCATTCTCGCCCAATCTGCTGAGCTGAGAATAAGCATAACTGTCCCCAAGGTGTCAAGGCCCTGCCTTTTTTTGGTAAATCACATGGAAATCAGAAATAGATCCACTGTGGAAAAAAAGGCATCTCAGTCCACCCTCAGCCAGCAATGGCTGAATTTGGTGGATATTCATCTCTATTCCATGTCATCCGCCAACTTTGAGGTCTGCTTGCCATATCACTAAAGAGGTTGCTTAGCATCTTCCTACAGAGTCTTTAGGATTTTCTACATGGATTTGGGCATTATACAAACATGTCTTTTGATCACGACGTCTCTGGCTAAAGGTTGCCTCTCCCAAAGAATAAAGCTTCACAAAGCAACAGCTACTTTGATCCAGCACTAAAATATTTACTAGAGTGGTATCGCCCAAGATGTGTTTCCTCAAACATCAGTCCTATGATATATTCCCAGAAAAATATACTTCATGGAAAATATATAAGTCCCTTCTTAGATATTTACAATATGCATCAGCATATTAAAGGTGAAAATACTGTTCATATGAGTTTAATAAAGCATTTCTAAAATTTATTTGTTCATAGAATTCTTTTGATTTTCAAAAGTTTGAGGCAGCCCTCAACCCTGCTTTAGTGGAACATACTTGGGTGAATGCTGATGAATCCACAAGGGCTGCTTTAGTACCACCATCTCTGGTGCAGAGGCAAGCATTCTGCTTTTCACCACAACATTTCAACATCAGCAGAGTAATAGTAATACCAGTAGCACTACCATCTCACACCAACTCTGCGTCTACACAGGCTGTTGAGCCAGCACTGATGTACCAGTAGTTGAAAGGCATCTCTGAGCAATGTACAAGGCTGCCATGTAAGAAAAACAATTAACATTTTCTTCTACCAAAAGGTTTACTGTAAGCTACTAACCTTGTTTTTTGTTTTGTTTTGTTTTGTTTTCAGTAAAAATTATTAGTTTGATACCCTTTTGAAAAGATAATAGCATAACACCAAGAAAATCTACCCAGGGTATATTCAGGCATGAGCACAGAAGGACTGTCACTGCACTTACTGTTAAACTCTATGAGGCAGGTACTCTTATTAGACGCATTTTGTAGATGAGAAAACTGAAAGTAATGTACCTCAATGTCTCACTGCTGGTATATCACAGAGTTAGGACTTGAACTCAGGCAGTAAGAGTTGAGAGATCACTCTCTTAACCACAGATGGGACAGGTAAGTGATGGAAACTCCAGACAGGTGCACTCACAGTGACTGTCGTCACCAAAAAGGCCACAGAAGTTTCTGGCCCGTCTTCTTCCATATGTAGAACAGCCAAACACTTCTGGATTTTTCCTCCCTCCTTGCCCACTGCCCATGTCTGGTGGCTTCAGGAGGGGGCAACAGCAGGGCTGGCTGGATTCCACATAACAGGGTTTTTCTTACCTGTGGCCTCCACACAGATTCTTCACCTACCTGTAGAGTTGACTCTATGGATGTACAACCAATACATTCATAACCGGCCCCATGTTTAGATGGCCCTGTGCTTGGTTTAATGGCCTATTGTCAGCATCCTGCAATTCTTAATAACTTTTGAAGTACTAGGCCCCATAAATGAAAAATCTGGTTCTGCCTATTGGGCATTTTGTGTAGCAAATCTATATGAGGATTCCCCCCAAAATGTATAAAGAATGGTCACTGCAGATAATATATAGCAACTAACCAAACACTTGAACACATTCACCATAGAAAACTATACCCATGACCACAGGTAAAATGATGCTTGTAAGACTCTAATCCACAAATTAGCCACAGAGCCATGTATCTGCAGGTCAGCCCAAAGCCATGTCTGTTATCTGTGTCCACACCATAAGCATACTATTGTCAGTGAGAAATGCACCACTGTAGGATAAACTACTTTATTTTATGAGATTTCGTTAGAAATTACAAGCTATCAACATGTTCAGAAAATTTTGGTATAGTAGTCCTACTTCTGGGAATTTAGACTTAGGAAATCCTTTTTTTAAAAAGTATGAACCCTCATATTCCTTGAGGTATTAGTAAGAAGACAAGAAAAAACTACCTAAATGTTTTAAAAAGGGCTATGGTTAAGTAAATTACGGGTTCCACTTGATAGAATGAATGTCAGGGTTTGGCATGTAAAGGGCCAGGCAGTAAATATTTTATGCTTGTGGGTCATAGGGTTTCTGTCGCAACTACCAGCTCTGCTGTTATAGCATCAAAGCAGCCATGGGCAATACAAAAATGAATGGATGTAGCTGTGTTCCAATGAAACTTTATAAAAACAGGTAGTGGACCAGATTTGACTGGCAAGAAGTAGCTTGCCAATGCCTAGTACTGTCATTTAAATGATGATTATGAAGACTGCCTGAATGTGGGATGTTTAATGAAAAAGAAAAGGGTAAAAACTTGTGTGACCATAATGATTACAACTGCATATATGTCTATGTCTATGTATATAGAAAAATCTGTGATAAAAAATTCTACATATATGTAATTAGTTGTTGGGCTAGAGTGCTAGGATTCTGGGTAATTTTCTTTGCTGTAAGAGAGATTTCTCAGCCCTGATATTCTTTTATATACAGAATGCTGAATATGAATAAAAGAGATATAGATACAGACCCCTTATAACCAGTATTAGCTAACAAGCAGCTAATAGATGACAAGGGAGCATTGGCTACACTCATGCAATCACCATTTGCTTCATAGCCTTTGCTTCCCAAACGTTTAGCCCCCCTACCTTTGGAGGTTTCCTTCCGTTGGCCTGACGCCAGACATGGGCAGGACATTTTTGTTGACTGGTGGTGAGCTGGGCCTATGACCACTCTGTTGGTCAGCCTTTTCCAGGGAAGCTGGGCATATAACTGAGCAGCTGAGAACCTGCAGTGGGAAGAGGGCGAAAACAGAAGTGACACTGTAACATTCTTTCAGAGGAAAAAGGATAGTGCTAACTCTTATCTTACCATGAATCCATCCAATTAATAACAGAATATAGGCCACGATAAATTTGTGTACGAGACCACCCACCTAAAAGACTCTCATTTTGTTTTATTGAATTATAGGAGATCTCCATTAGTGGATTTCACCATATACAGATGTAGTAAAAGCCTAACCAACATGGTAAAACCGTGTCTCTACTAAAAATACAAAAATTAGCTGGGCATGGTGGCGTGTGCCTGTAATCCCAGCTACTCAGGAGGCTGAGACAAGAGAATCACTTGAACCAGGGAGGTGGAGGTTGCAGTGAGCCGAGGTTATGCCACTGCACTCCAGCCTGGGAGACACAGTGAGACTCTGTCTCAAAAAAAAAAAAATTGTTGAGCTGGAGTTTTATAGGGAATTTTTTCCTTGAGGAAATTGATTTGGTTTTGTATATGTGTTCACAGAAATATGCTGTTATCTTGTCTCATTAAATTCAAAGAATGAAAGATTATAACAAATAGGCACTGCTTTTATTAAGCAAGCCCAACAATGTGCTGTGAAGATGATGTTTTTTTCTTCCTGTGAGATTTCATAATTGAACCTGAGTTGATACAAAGAGGAGATTTCCGAATGAGACAGACTTGAAAACAGTATCACTTTTTGTGGGGAAAAAAAAAAAAAAGCGTCTTTTTTCTCTCTCCTTGAAGGATCTGATACCAAATAAGAGATTTTCTCATTATTGCTCTAGTCTGTTGGTTATCACAATGAAATAATTTCCTAAACCATACCTTTGTTACTGTTACTGGTTTTCAGGGAAACGGTTGTGCTATATCCAAATATGGGCATTAAAACTTTATAATAAAATCCATAGAAAGGAGAGTGTCTACAGAAAAGTCTCTTGAATTGTAATCTGCATGCACCTGAAAATCACCTCAAAGATTAATGATTACCAATTACTTTATTCATAATTAATCACCAAATGGGAAGGCCTTCTTTCTTTTGAACAAATTCTTGGGCTCAGGAAATTATCCCATAGCAAGTACTTGGGCAAAGATGATTAAGCTCTTGGCAATCCTAAAAGCGTTTAAGAAATCAAAATAATTAAGGAAACAAATTTTGAGGGCTTACTCTGTGTCTAAAATTGTGCTGAGGACTTTGCATATGTTAGCTTGTTTAATCTTCACAGTGGTCTAAGGAATAGACACTGATATTGTACCCATTTTACAGATGAGGAAGTATATAATAAGATCAAGTATCTTGCTTAGATCACAAAGTTACTACATTGCTGAGCAAAGACTTGAACTCAAGTCTCTGAGTCTCTAAAATTTCATTTTTTACCTAGTCCATTATACTGCCAAAGCAAAGGGAAGGTTCTAAAGGATGAGGTGGGGTGGGGCAACGTGATATACTTAAGAAGTGGAGAGGGTATTTCTTAAGTATATCAAGGGAGGGTTCTCCCAGAAACTTTGATTAGATGTAAAGGTGTAAAAATAATTTTACATTGTTTGCAGAATGTGAAATTATTCTGAAACCAGAGGCCAGTGATTCAACCAGGAACTAAAGAGAGCGTGAAAATGGGAAAATCATGAGTAGTCAAAAATAATTAAAAACACCAAAATCCCATTCCCTGCTCCATTAAAAAACAAAAAACAAAACACAGAAAAGAAACAAGTTTATCTGTCATATGAAAATAACCCAAAGTTGAGGGCAGGGCATAGGGTCAGCTGATAGCCAGCATTTCAATACCTCCTTTTAGGAAATTTGTATATATATTCTGTCATATCACATATATGTGCTTATGTACACACAAACATAGTCACATATTAAAATACCCTATTTATCTGGCTTAATAAGAAACTACATGATATACATAGTAGAATACAATATATACACATAATATGTTAAGTAAAGAAATCAAGAATATATTTTATATTTACCTAGTTTTTATATTTACATAGTAATATGTAATTAAATTTAAAAATTAAAGAAATACAAATGTATCCTACATTTATCTACTTTCCATATTTCCATATTCATATGCAATTAATTTAATTGCATATCAATTTACTATAAAATTAAATGCATATTAATTGCTCAGGGTATTTATCAGAAACATTATGAAGGGTAGTGGGAGAGGGGAAGGGGATGGTTAATAGATTCAAAAATATAACTAGGTAGAATGAATAAGATCTAGTATTTGATAGCACAACAAGGTGACTACAGGCAACAATAATTTATCATACATTTTATAATAACTGAGAGTATAATTGGATTGTTTGTAATACAAAAAAGGATAAATGCTTGAAAGGATGAACAGTCATTTACCCTGCTGTGATTATTAAGCATTGCATGCCTGTATCAAAATATCTCATATACTCCATAAATATATACACTTAGTATGTACCCACAAAAATTAAAAAATTAAAATAAAAATATTCTATTCTAAAATTCATGCCATTAGATCTCATCAAGGCCTAGGAAATTCTCTGTCTCTCCATTATATGATACCAGACTACCATGCTCTTTGAAATCTAAAGCCTGCAATTCTAGGGATGGTCTATATGGTGTCAAGAAAATAGTAATGTCAAGAATATACTCTGGCATTACAAAGATCTGGAATTGACTCCCAACTGTGTGTTCTTATGCAAGTTGCTTAAGTTTTGCAAGCCTAACTTTTTAAATTTATAAAATGGGTATATAGCGCTTGCCTTCCTAAGAGCATTACTGTGGGGATAAAAGAAAGTACATATCAAGGGCGTATAACAAAGCTGAGTGCTTGGCAAGTAGAAATTATTTTTACTACATCACTGTTAGTGTCAACATCCTTGCTTTCTAGTCTGGCTGTTGTTTTCTATAGTAAAATCCCAACTCTTAATTAGCTGACTCTATCATGCTAAGGACTGGTAAATCAGATGACAGCTGATGAAGTTGACTAGAATTATGCCCATAGTAAGAATAAATGGGCTCTGAGCAAATAAAAAACATAGTTTTCAGGAGATCAATTTTGACTGTTGGAAATCAGACTCCCTGCTGCAGTGCTCTCTTCTAGAATCTTAAAGAGGTGTAATAGGTTTCATCTTGTGTACCAACCGCGATCTCTTGGAAGTGGCTACTTGTAAAGCTGGGTTGAAAAGGATTCTGCACCTGAGTCCTACTTTAGTTTTAGTTTGAAAAGGTACACTGATTAACTGGTAATGTCTGTCTTGGGCAAGGGAAGGGGCTGGGGTAATTTGTGTGCCACATATTTGCTAAGTCTAATCTAGGTACTCAGGCTCTCAAAATCAGTTACCTTTATATAAATGGTATATACATGTGTGAATATATATGTATATAAATTCATATACATAAATCCATATAAGTGTTTATAAATCCACTTATGAGTATATAAAGTAACCACTTTACTGAAAAATTCTTAATGCAATGGAGATTTCAACATGAAACAATTTTATGTTTCACTAATCACTGTTACATCAGAAGTCCCTTTAGGCATATTCCATTAGTTTCTGTTAAAATTTAGTTATTTAAAATAGAATTAGTTCAGCACAGTTTGAAAGTCTAATCCCAAAACTATTATAAATCTCCTGTCCTCTTCTGCAGCACAAGCTTGATGTGTATTTTAAGAGACTTGCACAGGTGAGGGTAAGTGGGCTTCTCTTTTAATTCCTCTTCCTCCTCCCTCTTTTCTTTTTTTCTGAAATGGAGCCTCACTCTGTTGTGCAGGCTGGACTGCAGTGGCACGATCTCGGCTCACTGCAATATCCGCCTCCTGGGTTCAAGCAATTCTCTTGCCTCAGCCCCCCGAGTAGCTGGGACTACAGGTGCACACCACCACATCTGGCTAATTTTTGTATTTTTAAATAGAGATAGAGTTTCACCACATTGGCCAGGCTGGTCTTGAACTACTGACCTCAAATGATCTACCCACCTCGGCCTCCCAAAGTGTTGAGATTACAGGCATGAGCTACTGCACCTGGCCCTTCTTCCTTCTCTTAAGTCTGACTCTGGGATATGTCCTCTCCCCTAGACTATCCACCTGTGGGTCTCTGTGTATTTTGGGAAGAGGAGCTGGGAAGGGGCACAAGGGAGAGGATGAGGTCTCTGGCTGGCTGTCTACAGTGAGCGATGTCTTTGGACTCACTTTGTCTTGGCCTGGCTCTGTCTGCCACTGGTGACTTCTGTGCATGGATATTCTCTATTTGGTTTTAGAGGATGGTGGTGACCTTGACTCTACTCCTCCACTGCTGAAGGGTAAATGTATCTACATTTGTCTCCTACCATAGTTCCACACTTCCAACTCGCTCTCCAGATGAGACAACCCTCACTAGATAGCCACCTTGGCAGCCCTATGACTTCTGCTTCCTATACTGGAGCCCTGGAGAAGTCCTCTTATATCTCCTAAAAGGTAGAGTTTGCTCCCATCTTCTTCCCAAGCATAGGACATCATTGTAATTCAGCCTGCTATCTTCAGAGACCTCTAGGAAAGAGGCAGGCTCTATACTCTATGTTCACCCATGCCCCAAATTCCAGAGGTTGCATTGAGTTCTTCCACTTACTCCCCTTCCATCCTCTGCTGTACCCCACTGGCAGCATCCAGGAGGGCATTCAGTTTCCCAGGTCAGAAGAACATGCAGAGAGTGATGCTGGCAAGATGGGAAGAATAGGAGTTCTCTGGCTTCTCTCTCTCCCACAGAAATCCAATTGGCAACTGTCCACAGGCAAGAATACCATTCTGAATATCCAAGAACTCAGGAGTAAGGCTGAGACACCCTGTTAGACTGCAGAACTGAGAAAAGCCATAATTGAGTGGTAAGAAAAATGGTTCTCATTGAGCCTACTCCCCTTGCGCAAGCTAACACAGTGCCATGCACAAAGAATTCTGGACTCATAGTTTCTACGGTGGGAAAACTGAGTTGGAGGTGGACATTCAGCCTCCCCACCATTCTGGGACCCTGTGAAACAGGCTCACTCCCATCTCATATGGGAATATGCTGTTACTGGGAAGTAACAGCAGGGATAGACCACCTGGGGTCAATTAGAAATAAAGAAGGGGTATTCAGTTACTTGGGAGGCTGAGACATGAGAATCACTTGAACCCAGGAGGCAGAGGTTATAGTGAGTTGAGATTGTGCCACAGCATTCCAGTCTGGGTGACAGAGTGAATTCTGTCTCAAAAACAAACAAACAACAACAACAAAAACCATGGGGGTGGGTTTCACAGCAACTATCACCACACAAATTTTGGTAGTTGCTCTGAATTTTGGCCAATGGAGGTGCATATCAGAGAAACTACCCAATAGCATCACACTATAGGAAACATGGTCCACAGGTCTTTCAGGATTGAATCCCTAACCAGCTTCTCCACATAGCCCAAGTGCTCTCCCTAAGTCTTCCCGAGGTTGAGAGACAACTGTAGGTGAGTAATTACCTGAGGAAGGAACATCTGTCCCTGTCTAGTACTAGTGGAGAGCTGACCCAACTAAGCCCTGGTTCTCTCATTAAGTCTTTCCCATGCCAGGAGACAACTGCAGGCCAGCAATTACCTATGGAGGGAGCATCTGGTCCTGCCCAACCCCAGCTACAGCATGGTTACTCAACCAAACCTCAGTGTTCTGCTTAAGCCGCCTCTAGGCCAGCAGGCAAGCCCATATCCACATATATCTGTGGAGCAGAGCCTGTGGCCCTGCCCACCTTGTGTGGCCAGGCAATAAGCCCAGAGACCTCATTCAGCCTTGGAGTCCATTGCATGGCTGTGCTCAACTACAAATTCCAAACAATAGTACTGTCTAGCCAGGGAATACATCCTGCAACCATGCCTAATCAGATATAATTTCAGTGCCCAGCTCTACCTGATGGCAGAGTCCAGTCAGTGGTCTCACTGAATCACAGAGCACAATCAGAAATACCATTCACTTTCAGAACACAAGAAGCAACCCAGTCCAACTTGAGAAATTGACAGCAAAGTCTGCACGCTCAATGTTGCCACCAGTCAACTCATCCACAATCCCAGGCAAGGCTAAATAATAAAGGTGTATCACCACCAAAGAACACCTACAGAAGCCAGAAGAGGTGGCCTTCTCCTTGAATAAGCAAGCGTCAATGTAAGAACACAAAGATTATGAAAAATTAGGGAATTATTGCACCACCAAAAGAAACTGATAAAGCTCTGCTAATTGACCCAGAATAAATGATGATCTATAAAATGGCTGATATTTAATTCAGAATAATCCTCTTGAAGAAGTTCAGGGAACCATAAGAAAATACGGATACAAAATTAAGTAAAATTTGAAAAACAATTCATGAACAGAAAGTTAGATATTCCATCAATAAAAAAATTATAGAGATAAAGAATACAACAGCTGAACTGAAAAATTCAATAGACATTTTCAACAGCAAACTTGATCTAGGAGAAGAAAAGATGAGGGCATTTGAAGACAGGAATTTTGAAATTATCCCTTAAAAGGAGAAAGATAAAGAAGAATGAAAAAGAACAAATAAGGTCTACAGGAATTATGGGACACCATCAAGCAAACTAACATTTGTATAATAGGAATTCCTGAAGGAGAAGAGAGAGAAAAGGGCCTACAAAGCATATTTACAGAAATAATGGCTGAAAATTTCCCAATCTAGGGAAAGAAAATAACATTTAGGTACAGGAAGCTCAGAGATCACCAATCAAATTTAACCTGAAAAGGTTCACCAGACACATTATAATCAAATCATTGAAAAATCAAAGAAAAGTAATACTGAAAACAGCAAAAGAATTCAAGAACACATCAAAAGAATCATTTACTACAATCAAGTGGGATTTATCCCTGGAATTCAAAGATGGCTCAACACATGCAAACCAGCAAATGTGATGTATCGTATTGTCAAAATGAAGGATAAAAATCATATGATTATCTCAATAGATGCATAAAAAGTGACAAAATTCAACACCTTCTCATGATAAAAACTCTTAACAGATTAGGTATAGAGGTCATTTACTTCAATATAAACAATAAAAGCCATATGTGACAAACCCATAGCAAATATCATTCCCAATGGTGAAAAGCTGAAAGGTGTTCCTTTAAGATCAGGGACAAGGCGAAGATAATCACTATATTAGTCCATTTTCACGCTGTTGATAAAGACATACCTGAGACTGGGTGATTTACAAAAGAAAGAGGTTTATTTCACTTATAGTTCCATGTGGCTGGGGAGGCCTCACAATCATGGCAGAAGGTGAAAGGCATGTCTCACATGGTAGCAGACAAGAGACAAGAGCTTGTGCAGGGAAACTCCCCTGTTTAAACCATCAGATCTCATGAGTCTTATTCATTATCATGAGAACAGCACAGGAAAGACCTGCCCCCATGATTCAATTACCTCCTACCGGGTCCCTCCCACAACATGTGGGAATTCAAGATGAGATGTGGGTGGGGACACATTCAAACCATGTCACCACTTCTTTTCAACATAGTACAGAAAGTCCTAGCCAAAGGAATTAGACAAGAGAAACAATAAAAGGCATCATGATAAAAATGAAAGAAGTCAAATTGTCTCTATTGGATAATGACCTGATCTTATATGTAAAAGACCCAAAGATCCCACCATAAAACTACTAGAACTGGTAAGCAAATTCAGTAAAGTTGTAGGATACAAAATCAGTAGCATTTCTACATACTAACAATGAAATACTCAGAAAGAAAGAATAAATAATACATTTATTCTTTATTTCCATTTACAATACCAACAAAAAATTAAATACTTAGGTTTAAATTTAACCAAAGTGGTAAAAGACTTGTATATTGAAAACTATAATGGCTGATGACAGAACCCTAAGAAAACCCAAAGAAATGGATAGATACCCCATGATCGTAAGTTAGAAAAATTATTATTGTGAATATGTTCATACTATCGAAAGTGATCTACAGGTTTAATACAATCTCCATTAAAATTCCAATGTCATTTTTCACAGAAATGGAAAAAACAATTCTAAATCCATGTGGAACCACAAAAAACTCCAAATAGCCAAAACAGTCTTGAGCAAAAGAATAAAGCTGGAGGCATTACACTCTCAGATTTCAAAACATATTATAACGTGGTTGTAATCAAGCCAGCATGGTAGTGGCATAGAGGTAGGCATGTCCACCGATTGAATAGAACTTAAAAAAACAAAAACAGATAAAAACCCATGCATTTATGGTTAACTAATTTTTTACAAAGGTTCCAAGGACACGCAATGGAGAAAGGTTGGTCTCTTCAATAAACAGTGTTGGAAAAACCAAATATACACATTCACCAGAGTAAAATTAGAGCCCTAGTAGCCTACACTATGCACAAACATCAACTCAAGATGGATTAAAGACCTAAATGTAAGACCTGAAGCTATGAAACTACTAGAAGAAAACAGAGGGGGAAAGCTTCACGACATTGGTCTGGGGATTGATATTTTGATAAGACTTCAAAAGCAGAGGCAACAAAGCAAAAATTGACAAATGAAATGGCATCAAACTAAACAGCTTTTGTACAGTAAAGGAAACAATTAACCAAATGAACAGACAACTCCCAGAATGGAAGAAAATAGTTCAATACCACATGTCTGACAGAAGGTTAATATCCAAAATATATAAGGAAATCAAACAACTGTATAGTAAGAAAATAACCTAATTGAAAAACAGGCAAAGGACCAGAATAGAAAATTTTCAAAAGAAAACATTCAAATGGCCAATAGGTAGAAGAAAACATTCTCAGCATCGCTAATTATTAGGGAATTGCAAATTAAACCACAGGGAAATATCACCTCAAATCTATTCAAATGGTATTTATCAAAAAGATAAAAGATGGCTGGGCACAGTGGTTCATGCCTGTAATCCTAGCACTTTGGGAGGCTGAGGCAGGAGAATCACTTGAACTCAGGAGTTTGAGATCAACCTCAGTAACAAAATCAGACTCTGTCTCTATAAAAAATTTAAAAATTAGTTGGGAGTGGTGGTACATGCCTATAGTCTCAGCTACTCAGAAGGCTGAGACCAGAGTATCTCTAGAGTCTGGGAGGTCAAGACTGCAGTGAGCTATGATCATGCCACTGCACGCCAGCCTGGGTAACCGAGCAAGACCCTGTCTCAGGAAAAAAAAAAGAAAGATAACAAGTTTTGGAGTAGTTGCACAGAAAAGGGAATTCTTCCACACTGCTGGTGGGAATTTAAGTTAGTACAGCCATCATGAAAAGCAGTATGGATAGTCCTCGAAAACTAAAAATAGAACTGCCGTATGACCAGCAACCCCACTTCTGGGTATACATCCAAAGGAAATGAGATCGATACGTTGAAGGGATGTCTTCACTCCCACGATTATTGCAGCATTATTCACGACAGCCAAGATACGGAACAGATGAAGAAAGAAAGAAAAATGTGATACATATACACAATGGAATACTATTTAGCCTTAAAAAGAGGAAAAACTCTGTCACTTGCAACAACATAGATTAATCTGGAGAACATTATGGTAAGTGAAATAAGCAAGGCACAGAAGGGCAAATACCACATGATCTCTCTTGTATGTGGAATCTACTAAAGTTGAATTCATAGAAGTACAGAGGAGAATAATGGCTACCAGAGGCTGTGGAGAGAGGGTGTAGAGAGGGAGGAAAAGTTGTTGTCCAAAGGGTACAAAGTTTCAGATAGACAGCAGGAATAACTTTTGAGCTCTATTGCACAGTAGAGTGACTATAGTCAATAGCTATGTATTATATATTTCAAAATAACAGAGTATGTTTCAAATGTCTCATCATAAGAAATGATAAGTATGGTGATAGAAATGTTAACTAAATCATGCTACATTGTATACATTTATCAAAAACATCACATTGTATCCTATAAATGTATAGCATTATAGTTTGTCAATCAAAACATTGATAATATATTTTAAAAAGAAACAAAAAAAAGAACATGCAGTTGGGGTAGAGAGATCCTTGTCTCCCCTCTTTACTGGGGAACCCTCAATCTCTAAACTTGTGTCCCATCTTTATGTTTATAGTACAGCTGTTGCTTCTACATGTCTGGAGCTGGGCCTAACTTCGGCAGGTCAGAACATCCGATAGGAAAGATGGACGTAAAGTGGGGGAGAGCCAGGTTGAGCTGGAACCTGCATCAATCTCACACTTCTGAATCTCCAACTTCAAAGATGGGTAGCCTTGTAAAAGCAGGTGAACTGTGCCAAGATGTTAAACATATATCTGATCCAGGAGTTAGTTGAAGGAGGAAATATGGTGAGAGTCAGAAGAACTGTGAACTGGGTTGTTGAGTTATGTAAAATAAATTCAACATGTTTGAGCTGCTACAGTCTCCGACCTCCTGAAACTAAATATGTCTGCTGCTTCACTTCCACCTTCCAATTCTCATGCAAATGTCACTGTGGCCAACCCCATCCCTGACTACACACAGAAGAGAAATCTGGGAAACATGGTTCTAGCTTAGCTAGGTTGACTCATTACAAAAATACTACAAGGCCTGACTTCTAACTCCAGTGATTCCCTCCTTTTCCCCAGCTCCCCCAACTTTCCGTCTTTTTATACAGATTTCAAAAGAGATAGGAACTGGGTAGTGGATAATGATAGCAGAGCTAACCTCTCAATAGTTCTGGATGGCATCTAGCCCAGTTATTAAGGATCTTTTTAAAATGTGCACTCCTCGATTCTTCCTGTTCTCAGCTTTAGACCTGAGTCACCAATTCCAAGGCAATAGGAAATGTCCCACTCTACATCCCATTACATAAGACTGCATGTAAATGAATCTTCTGAGAGAAGGGATCGCTACTAGATCATCCATGTACAGCTTTAGCTATTTAAGCATTTCTTTCTATTATTGCATGAACATGTTCACAAGTGTAATAACAAATTTTAAAGTCTACATCACAATTTTACTAATTCAGATCTGTACCATAGATTGGAAATATAGGAGAGTGCTTTTTGAACTATAAGAGGAGTGTATAAATTGATATCAAGGAGATCCTTGTTATCTTAGCTATATAATCCTTCCCCTTTCTAAGAAACATATTTCTACGGGACCAAAATGTTATTTTTTAGCTTGATTGTATGGTATTATTACAGAACTCAGAGTCCTTTCATGAGATATTGTTACTAGGGAAAACATGAAAATGTAATAGATACTTTGTTGATTTATACATACAGTACCAATTCTAAGGCTTGTATTAGGAAGACATCTACTCAGGATATAAATGTGGATGTATAATAAACTTTTTAAAAAGTTTGTGAGGTCAAATGAACTGTATTTGTAAAATGTTCTACATTGACTCCTAGGTGATTTCCTGAGTATGTTTTACTTATGATTTGTGTTCCATTCACCCATATCCATTCACTACCAAAAAGGATTTGAGGTGACTGATTTTCTAGATTTAACCTAATTCTATGCATAATTCAATATAAATAAACTGTGAACTATGTATGATTTATTTTACTATTCAACTAAAGCTGTGTAAATATTTTCTCTGAGCACTAAATATTTCTAAATCATGGAGAATATATTTAAATTCAGTGAATGATTTGTTGAAAGCAAATATAATCAAAACCTACAACTACAACTAAACACACACACACACACACACACACACACACACACACACACACAAATGTAGAAAAAGACAGGGGAGGATCCACTCCGAGCTGTGAAAAGTAGTTCTCTTTGAAGAGGAGAGTGGGACCACAGACGGCAGGAAGAAGGGGCATACTTGGGTATTAGGAGAGATAAAAGAGGGCTTCCACTTGCAATTTTTGCAATGAATATGAACGTATGAATATGCATTTAAGGAAACAAACATGATTTTAATTAACAGATAACATAGATTTTAATTTAAAAGGGCATAGTTGCAGAATAAAAATAAATTAATCCTATTTTTTTATTTTAATTTTTTTGAGACAGTGTCTCACTTTGTTGCTCAGGCTGGAGCGCAGTGGCATGATCTTGGCTCACTGGAGCCTCCACCTCCTGACTTCAAGCAATTCTTGTGCCTCAGCCTCCTGAGTAGCTGGGATTACAGGTGTGCGCCACCACTCTCAGCTATTTTTTGTATTTTTAGTAGAGACAGGGTTTCACCATGTTGGCTAGGCTGGTCTTGAACTTCTGGCCTCAAGTGGATCCACTTGCCTCAGCGTCTCGAAGTGCTGTGATTGCAGGTGTGTGCCACCACGGCTGGCCTCAAAATATATTATTCTAACTATAACACTGTATGCATATTAATAATAATAAAATTTTCTGTTTTTTGGCCCCAAAATATCTTTATCATATATAATTAAGTTTAACAAAACAAGGATATTAGAAAGCATGTTTGGACTGTGTATTAGTCAGGGTTCTCTAGAAGGACAGAACTAGTCATCTGCAAGCTGAGGAGCAAGGAAGCCAGCCTGAGTCTCAAAACCTCAAGAGTAGGAAAGCCGACAATGCAGCCTTCAGTCTGTGGCCAAAGGCCCAAGAGACCCTGGAAAATCACTGGTGTAAGTTTCCAAGAGTCCAAAAGCTGAAGAATTTGGAGTCTGACGTTTGAGGGCAGGAAGCATCCAGCACAGAAGAAAGATGGAGGCCAGTAGACTCCGCAAGTCCGCTCTCTCCATGACTGATTTCACGCTGGCAGCTGATTAGATAGTGCCCACCCAGATTTCCAGATTGAGGGTGGGTTGGCCTCTCCCAATCCACTGACTCAAATGTTAACCTCCTTTGGCAATACCCTCACAGACATATCCAAGAATAATACTTTGTATCCTTCAATCCAATCAAGTTGACACTCAGTATTAACCATCACAGAGTGACTGCAATTTCATAAAATGTTATCTATCTCAATCTTTCTTCCTCTATCTATCTGTCTATCAAGAGTGTATGTGTGTGTGTTTTTCAAGTGTGTAGAGGAATTGCCACGAGGATAATCTATACACTAAAACATTAGAGTGATCATCTCTAGGTGGAGATTACAGGTGATCTTTCTCCATCTCCCCTGCTGCTGCTGCTTCTCCTTATCCTCTTCCACCTCTTCGTTCTCCTTTTCCTCCATTTTCTTTCTTCATGCTCATTTTACTATATTTTCCTACCTTAAATTTGTGTTACTTTTATAGCTTAAAAATTTTAACCTTAAAAAGTAAATGTCAGTTAACAGTAACCACACTCATAATAGGGTTTTGAGAACCCACTACAAACCAGCCACTATGTAAACTCAGTGAGTCCTTACCATCTCCTCTCTGAGGTAGGTATTGGTGTTATTACCATTATTATTTTATACTTTTGAAAAAACTCTTATCTTACAAAGAGGGCCTGACACGCCTGTAATCCCAGCACTTTGGGTGGCCAGGATTTGGAGGATCGCTTAAGGTGAGGAGTTCAAGACCAGCCTGGGCAACATGGCAAAATCCTGTCTCTATAAAACATGCAAAAATCAGCTGAGCATGGTGGTATGCAGCTGTCATCCCAGCTCCTCAGGAGGCTGAGGTAGGAGGATCACTTGAGCCCCAGAGGCAGAGGTTGAATGAGCTGAGATTATGCCACAGCACTCCCAGTCTGGAAGACCGAGGTAACCCCGTCTCAAAATAAAAAAAAAAAAAAAGGAAAAAAGAAAGTGAGTGACTTGCTGAAGTTCATACAGCTAGAAAAATAAATTTAAATTTATTGACCTTTAAAGCTCAGGCTCTTTCCTCTACATCACAAAGTAGAGCCACAAATACTTTTACTTTTTCTCTTTGAAATTTAGGAAAGTCAAATGAAAACCTGGAAATCAAAGATTATATTACATTCAAAATCATTTAAATAAGGATATATAAAAGAGTTCCCATGTGGCTCTTTTCTACTAGTCGTTAGGTTTTATTTGTCCATTTGGAGAATTACAAACCAGAAGTTCACCCATCATGTGCACTCATATACTTTTGAGATCACATACTGTATATATAGACATAATATAAAAATGCACATATATATTCATATAAATTATATATCTGTACACACATATCCAAATATATAAGATTAGTAAATGAAAAATGAACACCTTCACATTAAAATAAGTAACTGTTTTCATATGGATAATAGAATAATTTTTATTTTTCAAAGTTACAAAAGTTAAGGAAGGTAAAATTGGTGAGTGTGGATACATATGTGTTAGCATGTGTACAATCAGTTTGTTCTTAAAAGTAGTGAGTTGTGCTAATTTTTACTTCTTTGTATATTAAGGTTTTAATGAAGAATTGTGGAAAAGATTTATGTATATTTATATTTATATATACACACATATATGTATATAATCTAAGGCAGCTATTCCAAATACTATTAATATTGGATTATTAATAGTAATCAAAATAGATCCACAAAAGGCACAGCACCTGGAGAACAAGTTCTGGATTTTCTTGCCGTGGAATACTTCCCATGGGAAAAAGGCCATTAGGTCACAGAGATGAGGCAACATAGGTTCATGCAGAATCATCATGGCAGCAACAAAGAAGCTTCCAAGCAGACCGGTTCAGTATAATCTCCTATACGGACAATTCTGCCCATTTTCCTGGTGCTGTCTTCCTTTGTCTGCTTTCCAACTCCCCTCCCAAACTCCAGCTCAGATTTCTCCGTATGTGTTGGGCTACTCCTAATAATCATTTACCTATTTTATATCTAGTATTTTCAGTACCTTATCATTAGCAGGAGAAGCCAATGGTCCCCAAGCTGCCAGCATCATCTCCTCCTACACCTTGCAGGTGCTGGACAGAGCAGCCCATGCCCATCTCTTCAGTTTCTGCCAACGCTGCCTCAGTTGATTAAACTCCTACCGTGATCCAGATTCACCTTATTCTAGCGATTCCCAAAATGTTAACAGTCTACATTCTTGCCTTACTTGTTTTCCCCAATGCCTCGCCTAAAATCTTGATTTCATTTATTCAATGTCTACTACCTAAACCAGATACATTTTTCCTTCTTCACTGTTAACTACATTTAAGGTATGTTTTCTTATCAAAACCATCCAACACTCTACTGCTTGTGTCTTTCTGAAATATCCTCTCTCTCTAAAAGGAAATACATCTTTGTATTTTGAAAATTTTCTTCTCTATACAACCCACAAAATCTGTTTCCACTATACACCACAAGGAAGTCATTTTTGAATGATAAAAATACCAAAAAGTTAGTCAATCTTTATCATATAATAGGTTTTTTTAAGCCAATTCATAGATACTTATTTGACCTGTATAACAACCCTTGGGGTAAGTACATTACTAGCCACAGTTGATAGATGAAAGATCTAAGGCACAGAACAATTCGGCAAGTTGCCCAAGCTTTCACATCCTGCAAGTAGCAGAGGCAGGGCTTAAGCCAAGTCAGTCAGGGTCACAGACCATGTGCTCAGTAACTGCACCCCCTCCCTCTCACAATTCCCGTTGTTGAAGTCCATGCAGTGTGGTCCCTCATCCACGTGCTCACCATCTCACCTACAAAGGAATCATGATGACTAAGTTATATTACTAAAGAAAAGATCTCTGCTGCTTCTCTCTGACCAATTCGATTCTGGGTCCTCAGTGTAAGACTCTGATGGCAAAGAATGTGGGTTGACTGTTACTAAAAACAAAAACAGTCAAACAAACAAACTCAATCCTTTGCTATTATCCTGCCTTGAATGTCAAATGTTCCCTGAACAACCATCTGTTTGCTAATAAGGAATATCACATTACAGATCTGATGAAAAAGCACGTATTGGAATATCTGCTATGTGGCAGACATTGTTCTATGCATATTCACCACATTAATGTATTTAACTAAAGAAGATGAGCAAAGAGAGGTATGGTCATGAAGAAGGTGGAAATCTGCAGCCAATAGCAGACATAATATGGAAAAAGAATTAAAGTGGGAATAAATGCTTCAGTTACTAACATAAGAGAAAATAAAATGACACTGTGTATCTAGTGTCCTTTACATACTAAGCAATCTGAAAAATTGGTCTATTCAGTTATAAAAGCCACGACACACTGACTCTGAAATCATATCCGCTATATATTTTCACAATAGATGTGAGTGAGGACATGGAAATAAAATGTATGGTCCAAAGGTTTGAAATTATTCATTTGACCTGGTATTAAAGTGTTACAACAGAATGTAGTTAATAAGATCAACACACAAAGGATGGGTTTCCCATGCTTGATTTTAAAGAATATTTCACGTAAACTGCTCTGCATCTCCATGGAAACACAAGGGGAACTCCATAGTGCAGTGAGCAGGAGGTAATAGAGAAAAGAGAGAGAATTAACAGCCTTGGTTACTGTTAATAATTACCTAGGTAGCAATTATTGCTTTTGGAAATTGCACAATCTTTATAGCTGTCACTCATTGGTGACCTCAGATTTCACTTAGTCTGGAAGCTAAAGGATTTAGTTCATTTCATTTGCATTCAGAAAGACCCCCACCTATAACCACCAATCCCAAGATATGTCAAAGTACATATTCTCAGATCTTGCTTAGAAAGAGCACTTACATGTGGGAGAAAAGGGACAATCTGTTTAGCCTTAAGGTACCAACTTTTTCATTTACCCAGCTCTTGGCTCCTAGTGATTTTGTTCAGAATTAGAGAAGAGTTCGCCAAATGCCCAGAGAAGCAGCTGTTCCTCTAAAACAAACTGGAAAGGAAAACAACCGCTCCTCCTGCCCCCCACTAGAGGAAGGCAAATGGTTCCAAAACTGATGTTTTTAAGGATTGTCTACCATTGTACTTAGGAATATGTTTTCCAATGAATTAAGGCCCTGTGGACATCCTAGAGTGAAGAACCTCTGTACTATAAAGGAATATGTGCTCAGGCATTAAGAAAGAGTGAAAAGTAGACAGAGCTGGTTAATCTAGCCTTTAATTAGCCGCATTTCCACGGAAATGCATTCCCATTTTCCTAGTCGTCTCTGTAAATCAATTTAGATCTGCTTTGCTTAGGCTCCGGGCAGACAGAGTAGAATCACAGTCCTTTAAAGAGGTATGAGTTTTTCTCATTTATCATCCTGGGGTGCTTGCTTCAAAGCCTAGTTGGAGAACTACTTAAAGGAAAACAAATCTAAACAAAACGGAACTGTGCCGTCTGGATTTGGTTGAAAATCTTGAGAATGTGTGGCAGAAAATTCCAAGCACAGACCTAGAAAGTGATTTGCAAGAGACCTCACAAAGGGCTTAGAAAAAATAAACAATCAATGAACTCATATCCACAAACACACACGCAGACAGTCAGTGAGACTGGAATAGAAATGTGAACTTTATTGGAACCCACATTTGGCACAGGAATTGGTTTTCCCAGCTTTGGCCTTCAGCAAGTAGGTTACTACTGAATTTTTGACAAGGCTGCCAAGCTTGACAGCCTTTCTACATTCATTGGTTCCCACTAAACCCTGTAAATATTTAAGCTATCTGCAGCACTGGGAAAGTGATTAGATTATGTGATTAGGATTAGGAGATTCTCTGATAAGGAAACACTTGAAATTTACAAATTTGGAAAGTGTGAAAATGTCTCTGTGTGTGTGTGTTCACTTGTGTGTGTATATCCAGCTTTAAAGACGAGCAGGTCATAGGTCACTGATTTTAGTTACTACAAAAATGGGGGGTGGCGGAGAACATTTTAAAGCCATAGAAGAGGACTGGTCCAAAGCATGAAGCATCTGAGCCCAAAGAGATTTTGAACTAGGGTTTTCAAGTGTTTTTCCGTCTGTGGACATCTGTTGACTTACTGAGAAACACCTGAGGGGCAAAGAAAACCATTGTAATTCAGCCATCTGGTCGTCTTCTTGTTCAAGCATCTGTCCTCTGTACCCTCTTCCCTAGATCACCAGGCCAGTGGTGTTCAGTGCTTTTTGATCTCAGCCTATTGTAAGAAATACATTTCACAATCCAACCCAGGATATTCACAATACTTCCATAGATATTATGGAAATAAATGTTCATGAATAATACTTAACTGAAATTCACTTTGGTATTTTCTAGTCTATTCTATTCTGTTTTATTTTCTTTAATGCTTGTCATGACTCACTAAATTAATTTTATGTGTCACTAATGAATTGTGTCCTGCTGTTTGAAAACACTACACTAGAATGTATTAACCTTAAGGGCAAGTATTCTAATCACTCTATATCTCAGCTCCTAATACTTGGTCACTCAATAAGTATTTACTGAATAAATGAGTGGCAAATCAATAAAGGAATAAGTTGAAGCTATTATTCTATATTCAGTATATAAAACAAGAATATAGACCACTCTAGATAAGTAATATTTAAGCTACAAATTAATCAGGAAACATATAAAACAAAAGGTAAATATCACCCTGCAGGTGGTGGTTTTAGATATTTGGGTGAGCATTATTACCGGCTCCTTGGTAATAGTAATAATAAGAGCTATCTATGATCATAACAATAATGATTGCCCACACTTATTAATCAGCTACCACATACCAGCTGTTTCTGTGCTAGGACAGGAGCTATGAAGACAAATGCCACGAATTCCAGTTCTTAAAGGGTTCTGCTGTAGCACTCTTCCAACGCCTCTCCCAATGACACGGAATGACCAAGTGACCTGGAATTCAAATCCCGGGTGAAATCACAGCCTTTGGCTGGTATGGAAAAGTGGCAGTGGCCTCTATAAGAGAGGTAGAGATGAGAGTGACAACATCGCATGCCAAAAGTTTTTATAAACATCTGCTCAGTGAACAGAGGAGTAGGGAGAGAGAAAAGAGGTAGAAGATTCATCACTGCTATTAAAGAATTATTCAGGACAACTTCTCTTGCCCCTAACAAAAGACACTATGCCATCCTGTGGAAACATCACCATGATAGCGACAGAATATTATGTATTGATAAAACTTGTTGTCTTCAAATCCTAATCTGCTACTTCCTAACTGGCATTGGTCAAATTGCACATTCTTTCTTTGCCTCAGCAACAGGATGGGGTTTCTTTAAGATCTATTTCATCAGGCTATTTTAAGGCAGAGCTTAAAAATGCAACTGCCTACAGGGACATGATGATAACTAAATGAATTAAGGTGGTAAAAATTAGGGAATGGCATTGATTGTAGAAAACTGGAGAGCACAGGCCTCATTTAAGACATTCAAATTTGTCTTTTGAAAACACAGTCCCAGCCTGCAGGCCAGATTTTCCTGCATGTCATCAGTCTGCAATTAAACAAGACAATGATCATAAAATGCTCCCACAGTGCCTAGCACATAGTAAGCACTCTATAAATTGGAGCTACTATTAGCTATTATTTTATTGCATTAAAAAAATCCCTAAAACGCTTTGCAGATTCTCTTTAAGAGAGGAAATAAATGGCCTCGGAATTACTCCATTGCATGCCCCAGTTAATGGCATCATTAAAAATAAACAGGCCTTGAAGAACACACAATAGGGACCGGACAGTCTCTTCAATAAATGATGTTGGTAAAACTGGATCTCCACATGTGGAATAATGAAATCTGTCCTTTATCTCTTCACATATTAAAAAAACTCAAAATGAATTAAAGACTTAAATGTAAGACCTGAAACTATGAAGCAACTAGAAGAAAACAGGAGAAAAGCTCATAACATTAGTCTGGGCAACGACTTTTTGGATAAGACCATAAAAGCACAGGCAACAAAAGCAAAATGTAGACAAATGGGATTATGTCAAGCTAAAAAGCTTCTGCACAGCAAACAATCAACAGAAGAGACAATTTACAGAATGGGAGAAAATGTTTGCAAACTATCCATCTAACAAAGGGTTGATGTCCAAAATACATAAGGAATTCAAACAACTATACAGTAGAAAAAAGTTTAAAACAGGCAAAATAACTGAATACAAATTTCTCAAAAGAAGACATACATATGGCCAACATGTATATTTAAAAATGCTCAGACATCACTAATCATCAGAGAAATGCAAATCAAAGCCACAACGAGCTATTATCTCATCCCAGTTACAACGACTATTATCAAAAAGACAAAGATAGCATGGAGAAAAGAGAACCGTTGTACACTGCTGGTGGGAATGTAAATTAGTACAGCTATTATGAAAAACAGTAGGGAAGTTCCCCCAATATTAAAAACAGAACTACCATATGATCCAGTAACCCCACTACTGTGTATATATTCAAAGGAAATGCAATCAGTATGTCAAAAAGATATCTGCACTCCCATGTTTATTGCAGCATCATTCACAATAGCCAAAATATGGAATCAATCTTAGTGTCAATCAACAGATGAATGGATAAAGGAAATGTGATCTATATATACAATGAAATACTATTTAACCATAAAAAGGAATGAAATACTGCTGTTTGTGACAACGTGGATGAGGACATTACGTTAAGTAAAATCAGCCAAACCCAGAAAGACAAATACTGCATGATCTCCCTCATGTGGAATCTAAAATGTTGATCTCATAGAAGTAGAGAGTAGAATGGTGGTTATCAGAGGCTGAGAGTTTTGAAGGGAGGAAGGGATGCAGAGGCGTTTGTAAAAGGATACATGAATGCAATTAGGAGGGATAGATTTGAAGATCTATTTCATAGGAAAGTGACTACAGATAACGACAATACATGGTATTATTTAAAACATGCTCTCACCACGGAAATGATAACTATGTGAGGTAATATATTTGTTGATTAGTTGGATATAGACATTCCTCAACATATATATACTTCAAAGTGTCGTGCTCTACATGATAAAAACATGCAATGTCAATTTTTTTAATGGGTTTTAGGTTAATCCAGTGATACAGTAAGTAAAGAAGCCTGCAGTCAGTTGTCTTCATATAAGAGAATGTGAAGGATCTCATGTCTAGGAAGCCAGAACCACCATGGTGTGCAGGGAACTGTGCACGGGAGACCCCTGGAATACACATTTTGGACTTTGATACCATTGCAATGATGAGCAGAGCAAGGCAGTGGCTTAAGGAAGCAAAGAAGAAGGGATTCCTGCCAGCTGGTATTCAACTCTACCTGCCCAAACCTTCCAAGGCTTTGGAGCTGGACAGACCTTGGGGTACAGTACCCATTTCCCCCACTTGCAACACACAAGGGGATTTTACCAGTCTAAGCTTCACGTGTCTCCTCTGTTACATTAAGGGTGGTAGCAGATTAGCACTGATGGTTCAGCCAGCACTCCACTGCATAAGAGGGGTCCAATACTTTTAACCTTCCTTCCTCCCCATTTCCTGTGAATAGTTTTACATTGTTCTGGCTATTTTTTTGCTCAAACACCTCCTCAACTTCCATCCGTCTAAAAATGGGGGCAGGACAGTGCCCAAAGTCTCATTAGTTCTCCCTGCCCTCACCCTGCCACTCCCTTCCCTAATTGACTTCCATGGGTTCCAAATGAACCAAATGGCTCCCCACCCTTTCCTCACTTCTTCTGCCTTCCACAGAAACGTGCCATTCTGCTCGGGCTTCTACCCCCGCCTTGCAGAGCCCATCAGTCTTACTAGAAAGCTCCCCAAAGAGCAATAAAAAGTTACGTCAATCTCAGGCCCACCTGTGGCATCTCTCGAGTACACATCCCCCTGTCCGTCCTCCTCCTTTGATTCCGGGCTTTGTAAATCTTTTACCACATGTTGTCAAAAGCCTGGCAGATCCCCCAAATCCTTCCCTGATAACACTCATTCTCTTTAAACAACCTGGCAGTACTTCTAAGTGAGAAAAAGCCCTAAAATAAAATACACTGTGTTTAGTCTCTAAGGTCATTTCCTGGCTTTGTCCAGCAGTTTCTGTTTCCTCTAACTAATCACCAAGTGACAGTCCTGGATTTATTGTGGAGGCTACTTGAAAGTTTGGGTGAACCTCTCAAGCCAGACTACACACACCCTCTATAACCCTTCCTCCCGCTTCCCAGCAATTTCTCACTCACTGTGATTGAGTGTAGGGGCTTGAGGTGCAACTGTAGCAGGAGCCACATCATTGTCACTAAAGCTATTTGGAAGGCAAAGGGGCCAAACCAGCATGGTCTGCACAGCTGAGCACTGTGGTTATAATAGAGCCCATGGGTCCACGCCTGGCTGGGGGACGGCAGCCTTCCACATCCCAGGCAGGGAGTGGCAGGGGAGCTGTGTATCATTTTTGGCATGCTCATCGTTCATTTCCAGCTTTCAGTAGGTGCCCTTTAATAATGACACCTAATATTTTAAAAGTATTTTCATGGGGAAGGTGAATTGCTTTACTTCATTTATTATCACAACAACCATGTGAGGTAAGAACTCCTCCTAAACAATTTTTAGAGACGCCGCAGTTCCAACCTCAGTCCATCTGACTGCAGCATCCATGCTCTCATGCTTTAGTCTCTGTTGGGCTGTGATATCCTCACCCCACAGTAATGATCCAAAGGTTGGATACCACCTGATCTCAAGAGAAAACAATCATAGTCAAATCCACCGACACTTGTGAAATGTCAGGCAGTTTTTGAGATACCACATAGATTATTGCATTTAAACCTCACAACAACCCAAGAAGTGGTTACGTTTATGAGCTCCATTTTACAAAGGCAGAAATGAGATTCCATGTTAGAAGCAGCATTTGAATTCAGGCAATATGAACTTAATTCCCGAAAGTAGCTAAAGTTCCTGGCGTGTGTGTGTGTATGTGGTGTGGAGGAGAGCCAGGTGAAACAAGCAAACAGTTATATTATGGTGTGACAAGTCCCATGTTAGTGTTACACAAAGGGTGCTGTGGCAATCACCCCGTGAGCCAATCATCCAGTCACTCATCACGTTTCCTATGCTCCTATGATCTTCAGAGATCATAGAAAACGGGCCCGCATTAAACTTGAGGGTTTTTTGAAATAGCATCACAAAGTAGGTGACATTGGAGGTGAACTCTGAAGCGGTAGAGAAGTTTACTACATTATAACGTTTAACAGGAACTCTCTGGAGAGCACCTTTTAGACCAAGCAATAGCATATTCAAAGGCATACAGCGCCATGGGCAGGATCGAGGCCGTGCACCGAGTTCCCATGGCTGGAGGGAAGAGGCAGGGCATGGAGTGACTTGACATTGGAGCCGAGGCCAGATGTGAAGATCCTTTTACATTGTTCTATCACACTTGAAATTATTTCTGAAAGTTACTGGGAACCTTGAGAGGTTTCAGGAGAGCAGTCCTGTGATCATCTGGTGTTTTAGATAAATCACTACCTAAAGGGCAGACCAAAGGGGAAGTCATATCTGAGGTCTGGAGAGAGCTGCTAGGGTAACCGAGCTCCTCCTATACAACCATGCAGAAGGGCAGTGTGAGAGTGCAATTGCACCACACAGAAAGGCTCCAAGTGCCATACTACAAGGAGGAAGGGGATGGACTGGCTGCACCAATAGGGTGAGCCATTCATCTGCTCATGCATCACATTTCCTATCCTCCTATGATCTTTGGGGACTGTACTCACAACTTCCTGGACAAACCTCTCACCCTTTCTGGCTCCATGTCTTTCTCTACCACTGCAGCATCACTTACAGAGCTCTTAGTATGTGCCAGATGCTGTTGTAAGAGCTCTGTAACTACTAACTCATTTAATTTGCTTATATAAGGTAGATATGAGGTGGGTATAAGCATAATCACAGTTTTACAAACAAGAAAACTATTAGTAACTATTTAGTGAAATGAGCCCTTTTAAGAAACTACCAGGGGAGAGGAGAGAAAGGGGGAAGTTGCAAATGTAGTATCCTTCAATATGTGATGCTATGTAGCTAAGTCATGACCCTATCCGATGGTCACCCCACCCTACTCTCACCTCACATGGTCACGGGCACTTCCTGCTGGAGGAAAGAAACCCTTTTGGTGAGAAAAATATTTGCTAGACTGCTTCTTCATTCCTTGGCTCCTCCAAAGACATCATGTATGCTGTGAGAACGCCACTCTGCCTTCAATATTTAGAATACATAGAGAAATAGGTATGGATAGAGAGAGATATATATATACACGCACATATATTCACACACATTTATATGTATACACACATATATATATATTCATACCCTCATACATATGTATGTATAGGTGAAGTGAATTGCTTTACTTCACACATACATGCATATCCTTACACATACTTATCCTTTATAAGTAGAGAAAAATCTCATGATGCATTGAAATGCTAAGAACTTATGAAATTTTTAAAAATTAAAGAGCAAGTCACTAATAAATGGATTAAAAATCAGTTTAAAATTAATGCACTATAATTGTGAGGGAAAGATGTACTTTTTTAAAAGAAATCAAAAGATCGCTAGGAATAACACGAATGTTCATCACAGAGTGATGTGACGATTCACTGAGATGAGCTGTGCAAGGTCCCACCACAACACTTGTTATAGAGCACAGTCTCCATATACATCATTCCATTCCCAGGTCCTCAGGAATAGAACTCCAGGCTGCTGGCCAGCCCCAATCCTGACTCTCTGGTTTTGGCACTTGTATCCAGACAACCTAGGACTCAGACACAAGTCACCTCTGCTGCTGTAGGGGCAGTGGTGGGCTGGTAAATGTTTAACAACCAGCACTCCAAGAGAAAGAAAGAAAGAAAAAGCCCCGACTTACAGTGTGCACCAATTCTAATTGGGTAAATACTCCCATATTCACTGATATCAAGATACCGATATGACGTCAGAGAACCTAGAGTTGAGAGGGACGCACTCTGGATCTTATGAGTCAGTGTCTGCTTTTCAACCTCGTGATTGCCCCAGGGAACTCTATGTGTCTAGTTTGATGGGCTCCTATGTGTTTCCTAAGGCCTGATCTATACCTTAAACAGCCTTCTATTAACCAACTATCTTATCAGGTTCTTCAATCTGAGTTGCCCTGGACTATTTTAATTGGTTAAAACTTTGGGTGGGAGTTGAGGCCAGGAGATGCTCTTATCTCTTTCAAATGGGAGACACATCAACCTAAATTTCCTAATTCTTTCTGTTACAATGATTGCATATCTTTTCACTGTTTAATTAACAGAGAAGAGAGCTCTCTTGTATATTTGACCCAGAGCAATTAAGCCACCAGCAAAGTTTGCAAGGAAAAGAAGGATGATGATTTAATTAGAGATTAAATAATGAATTATTAATTATTGAACTGAATTAGTATTCATTAATTAGTTTGTAAAGTGCAATAATTACATCTTTTGTGTTTTAGTATGGGACTGTGTTTCATAATTATCTGCTAAGTCAATTATGTAGCTATTAGCATTTTGCCCAAGGGTCGGGTTACCATTGTTTTTTGTTCTCTGCAGACTGTAGATGACAGAGAAGTATGGTAACTACGTTCCTTCACATAAATTGTATCCTGTTTACAGTAAAATATTAGATAACTTAGGTCACTGAGTGCTCAGTTCTGCAGTTAATGTGGACAAGGGGATGAACAATTCTGCATCATTTGCAGTAGAAAGCATTTTGCCCTTAGAGTTTCTTGCCATTAATGAGGTGGTAGTGGGAGCTGATTCTAGTAAGAAACAGGAAGGACCCAACCCAGGGAGGAGCGGGGTAAAGGTGAAGCAGGGTAGGGACAGGAGGAGGGGTGGGAAAACATATGGTGTATTGCCAGTTGACTTAACAATTCCTCATTTCCAGCGGCTGACTCAAAACTAGAAAATGGCAAGATGTAACTCCAATTTCTTTCTTTACAGCTGGTATGCTTTGCCTTTTGGGGTCAAAAATACCTTGGTGAATCAGACATTCAACACTTACACAAAAGGTTCAATATAATTTTAGAGTTCATGGGCCCCCTGAAGTTCATTCACGAACTCTCAGATTTGGATTTTCGGGGTTTAGAAATCTGCATCTTAAACAAGCAGATAAAGGAGGTTTTCTGTGTCTGAGAAACATGACTGGGTGGCTTTCCAGGTTAAAAACCCCTCCTACCTGGTGTTTTCAAAAGCACCCTTGAGCAGCGTAATCATAGTGAAAGAATAACAGCATCAGACATACCTGGCTCCGAATTCAAGCTTCTCCACTTAATTGCTAGACATGTCATTTTATTGTTCTAAGCCTCGATTCCTTCACCACAAAAAAAGTGGAGACTTGCAATGAAATACCTGATATGGTACCAAATTGGGGTGTAATACCTAACATGCAGGGCTGCTAGGAGAAATAAATGAAAAAATAAATTGGAAAATACTAGTCTTAAAAATGTTTGTGACCTCCGTTTTAATTTTTAGTAGACAGGTAGAGCGTAGAGAGTTGATAGAAATAATTTGTAACAATGGACAGAATTCTCATTACAGAGTGTGAATAACTGAATAATTGCTAAAGAAATGCATTATAATTTACTAAATCAAGGCTATAATGATATGCCTGGACAGCAGTATCTGATAACACATTAGCATGCTAAAAGAAAGTCCCACCAGCACCAGGACAGCTTACAGATGCCACAGCAACTCCCAGAAGTTACCCTATATGGTCTAAAAAGGGGAGGAACCCTCACTTCTGAGAATTCCCTGTCCCTTTCCTGGAAAACTCATGAATAATCCACCTCTTGTTTAGCATATGATCAGGAAATAACCATTAAAAATAGCCTACCAGCAGCCCTTAGGGCTGCTCTGCCTAGGGAATCGCCACCCTTTTATTCCTTTAATAAACTTGCTTTCACTTTACTCTGTTGGCTCACTCTCGAATTCTTTCCTGCAAGGATCCAAGAACCCATGTGGCCTCCTAGGCCGAATGTCAAAATTATTACAGCAGCACTGTAGATATTTTTCCAGACTGGACTAGAACAGTGTTGACAAAGCTGACCAAAGAGAGAAAGTTAAAGACATAGGGGAAGTTTTGCCAAAGTTAAAAAGAATTGAGAATGCCTCAAAAGCACTGTCAGCTCTCATTGGTTGTCCTTTCTGCTTGGTTATGTACATGACCCCTTCCTTGCAAAATGGTTTCAACCTGGATGAAATTTTTTTTTTTATTATAGAAATATTCCTCAGGTTTTATAACAGAAGTCGATGTAAAAGCGTAAGATTTGCTCTAAGCAAATTATCTTTGCAGAAATAAAAATGCCTAAATTGCTTTGGGACATCTCTTTCTTTGTGGTATTGCATTACTTTTGTCTTCACTTCATTCTTTCAGATATTTTACAAATGGATTCAGCTGCTGGGGAAAATGTACTTATTTCTAAACATTTTGGCCTTCGAAGATTTAAGAACCAGTAGATACTGTTTAAAATGGAATAAGCATTGATCCCACAATTGTCGGCGAATGTCCAATAGGAAAAAAAGATTCAATTTTAAGGGAGCTTATACTACGAAATTACGTTGGTGAACCTGCGTGTTTGAAATTCATACTCCATTTCCTCTATAGGAATGTCATAAACAGTAAATTGTGACATTTCCCAGGTTTTCCCAAGAAATAATATAGTTAAAATGTGCTGTATAACTACATTAAAAAATACGTATACTAAAACAAAGTACTGTACTATTATACTTATGGAAATTGAGAAAAAATAAGAGCAATGAATGTGGTGGAATATTGAAGGCTAGGGCTGAGTCCTAGTTCTAATTTTTACTGACTTTGGGAAAACCATTTAAGGTTGCTAAACACCCACAACAGTTAGGTATGAAAACCCTTCATTTTTTATGTGAAATGAAGTAAGTTGTAAATAAGTTTGGTAAGTTAAATATGATGATTAAATAAGACAATATTTGTAAAGCACTATAGTGTCCATCATATAGGAAGTGCTCAATAAATATCAGCTATCATTACCAGTATTAATCACTTTGAATTGTTAGAAATTTAATTCAGATGTATAAGTTTGCTAAGAACATGCCAGTTCCCGAAAAAAGTGGAGACTGGCAATGAAAAATGAAGCTGCAGAAGAAAACCTCTCAAGATTTTGAAAGGGGCTGTGCAAGGTGGCTCACACCTGTAATCCTAGCACTTTGAGAGGCCAAGGAAAAAGGATCACTTGAGCCCAGGAATTCAACAGCAATCTTGGCAACACAGAGAGACCTCATCTCTATAAAAAATAAAAAAGTTAGCTGGCTGTGGTGGTACACGTGTGTAGTCCCACCTACATGGAAGGCTGGGAGGCTGAGGTGGGAGGACCACTTGAGCCCAGGAGGTCCAGGCTGCATGAGCCAGCATAGTGCTGTACTCCAACCTGGGTGACAGAGTGAGACCCTGTCTCAAAAACAAATGACTTTGAAATGGACATCTCTCTGCACCTTTGAAAGTTTTAAAAGTTGACGATGCTAGGTTTTCTTCTCACCCAGTTTTATGTCAAAACAGCTGCCTTGCCATGCCCTACAAAGAAAGTTATCAACAGCGAAACAGTAATTCCTTGCCTGAAATGGCTAGGAGTATCATTCAGCTCAGATAGGAATCATGAGGAAGAAGGAGAGGCAAGAGAAAGAGCCAGTGAACATGACTCATAAGATAATTGGAAAGGAGGACAGAAAAAGAGACAGGATGGGGGGAGAGGATGAAATGTCTAAGACTTGTGTGATTTTCTCTGAGCAGAAGTTTCGAAAATAAACGGAAGTAGATTCAAAGAGCTCTCCATACTACCTCCCAAGTGGCAATAACATCTTAATTTTATTTGTTAATTCATAATTTATTTTTATTATATATTGACAAATTTTAGTTGTATATATTTACGAGGCACAAAGTGATGCTATGATTTTTAATAAGATGCAAAATAATTAAATCAAGCTAATTAACCCATTCATCACCTCAAATATTTGACACTTGTTGTAACGGGAACATTTGAGATTTATTCTCTTAGCAATATTGAAATGTACAGTACTCAATTATTAGCTTTATTTACCACATTGTGCAATAGAACTTAGAAAAAAAATCGAACTTATTCCTCCCATCTAACTGAAGCTTTGTACCCTTTGATTATCATCTCCCCATTCCCTCACTACCTAGTCTCTGGTAACTACCATTCTGTTCTCTGCTATGAGTTCAATTGTTTTAGATTCCACATGTAAGTGAGAACATGTAGTATCTTTCTGCGTTTGTCTTATTTCACCTAGCAAAACATTCTCCAGTTTCATCCATGTTGTCGAAAATGACAACATTTCTTCCTTTGTAAAGGCTGAATAGAATTCCATTACGTGTACACAGTCATCTCTCAGTCTCCCTGGGAGATGGGTTCTAGGACCCTGGAGGATACCATGATCCAGGATGCCTGAGTCCCTTATATTAAATGGTGTAGTATTTGCATATAACCTATGCACATCTATCTATATGTGTATGTATATATATGTCTATATATGTGTGTATATACATATCTATCTATCTATCTCTCTATATATGTATGTATACACATACACTTTTTTTTCTTTTCTTTTTAGATGGAGTTTCACTCTTGTTGCCCAGGCCGGAATGCAATAGGACGCTCTCAGCTCACTGTATTCTTTGCCTCAAGGGTTCAAGTGACTCTCCTGCTTCAGCCTCCCAAGTAGCTGGGATTATAGGTGCTGAAAAAAATATCATAGAACCATGCCCAGCTAATTTTTTTTGGTACTCTTAGTAGAGACGGGGTTTCACCATATTGGCCAGGCCAGTCTTGAACTCCTGACCTCAGGTGATCCGCCCTCCTCAGCCTCCCAAAGTGCCGGGATTACAGGCATGAGCCACCGTGCCTGACCTACATTTTAAGTCATCTCTAGATTACTTACATGCCCAACACAATGTAAAGACTATGTAAATATTGGTAGTACTTTCTAGAGAATAATGACAAGAGAGAAAAGTCTGTACATGTATAGACTCAACCATCCACTTTTTTTTTGCTGGAATATTTTAGATTTGAAGTTGGTTGATTCCACAAATGCAAAACTCACGGATACTGAGAGCTGACTGTATATGACGTCTGCTCTATTTATCAGCTGATGGACACTTAGGTTGATTCTATAACTCAGCTATTGTGAATAGTGTTGCAATATATATGGGTGTGCAGATATCTCCTTCATATTAATCTAGAGGATAAAGTGAGATTACTGAATTGACAATAACATTTAGGTGTGGTTCTAGGGCAAGGGTAAGTGAGTCAAGTGTAAAACATAGTCCCATATAGACTATTACAAGTCAGATGCCTATGATTTGGGCAATGTCTAACACAGTGGTTCTTAAGTAGGGGGCATTTTTTGCCTCCCAGGGAATATCTGGTAATGTCTGGAGACATTTTGGATTGTCTTGACTTTATGACTTTGGAATAAAGAAAAGACAAAGTGTGGGGTCTGTAAATGGCCTCTAGTAGGTAGGGGCCAGAGATGCTGCAAAACATTCCACAAGGAACAGTCCGGCCTTTCAACTAAGAGTTAGCCAGCCCCAAATGTCAAAAATGCTGAGGTTTAAAGAAGCTGACCAAATGCAATATCAATTATTTTTAGAATCATGATTAAAACATTACCACTCCTAAAGTTTTGATCTAAAAACATCAGAATTGGGAGAGCTTGGAGAAAATGTGCTTATTCTCCACTATCTGACGATATAAACATCGGATGCTTCAGGCTTTCAGCTCTGGGGTCATCTGAACTCCAAAGTATGGCAAACTGTTTTGAGTCTCCCCAAAATATTTCCATATAATTAGAGGCATTAACTCCAGAATTAAGTTGCTTGCACTTGAATTCCACTTCTGCCATTTCCTGGCTGTGTGAGCTTGAACAAGCTAACCTCTAAGCTTCAGTTTCTTTGTTAAGTGAAGACGGTAAGACAGCCCTCACAAGAGATGAGAGATGAATGAGCTAACTAATAATAACCCTTGTCATTGTTTTATCTGTCCCCTTTCAGGTGACTGGGGTCTTTTGCCCAATACCCCAGTAAGAACCTTGGTTACCTCTTAGGCTGGAATTCTACACGCAGTGTCAGAAGTGAAAGTCCCAACTCTAGAAGCCTGACTCAATGCCGTGCTCTCTGCAGGTGACCCTGTGAACAAAAAACTTAACACACTGCAGAAATGCTGAGTACGAGGCACTTTTATTTGCAGTGCTTTCTCTTCTCCCACCCTCTCCCTTTCTTTGATATTTTTTTCAGCAGAGTCAGTAAAAGTACCAAAAAAAAAAAAAAAAGCCTTTTCCTGCAAGATAAAATCAAGAATTAAACTAAAACTCGCAGTCTCCTCATTTGCATTTTAAAAGTACAAGTTTCACAAATAATAAGCAAAAATAGATTGTTAGATTACAGGCCTGATATTACAGTGGCACAGATAATAAAAGGGGTAAAACCACATGGAGGCAGAAAGTAATTTCTGCTGCTAAGGAGGCAGGAAAGATAAGTCAAGAAAGGTCTTAGAATCAAACTGAATTTATTTTTTAAGTTATGTAAAATTTTTTTTAAAAGCAGGCTTAAAATGTGTTTTTTAAGTAAGAAAATGGATGGGTCTTAAATAGAAATGGAAATTCAACATAATATAAAATGTCACAGAAGTAATGGACTAAGAGAGAACAGATGTTAAAACTTAAATTAAAAAGGTGTGGGTGAAGGAGAAAAAGAAGCAAGAGGAAAATATAGACAGAAGGGGGAAAGGAGGCGGCATGGTGTGGTGGAAAGACACTGAACCAGACGGGCTGGCCCTGAGTCTTAGCCATGGTGTGTCTTGTCTCTGACCTTGACAAAAATCTCAAGCTTCTTTGTGCCTCAAATGACCCAAAGGGATTACCTGTGTTCCACTATGTCTAGAGCCACCCTGGGCCTGTCCTGGTGCACTGCAGGAGTGTGGGGCAGATGAGGAGGAGCTGGAAGCTGGAATAGGGGGCTGCCCACTGGAATTCGGCAGCTGGCAGCAAGGCTGAGGGAAAGGATGGGAGGGAAGCCCAGTCCAGGGCAGAAGGAAATCTCTGGAAGGTGCAAGAGCAATGGTGGACATTAGGGAGAAGACGGTGTGATAACAATGGTATTCCAACAGGTGACCCAACTACAGTGGGAAGAATTTAGGAGCAGGTGAGATAAGCAGAAAGGCAGGAGGTTGGCATTATGAAAACTGGCAGCAAGGCCCCAGTTCCTGGGCTTAGGTTTAGGGACATGTTTCCATTCCCCAGGGGTGGTTCACTGGCTGGGCAACTTGGAGCCCAGTGCTGGAGACTTGGAGGTACTGGGTACAGGGGAAGAAAATGAGGTTTCAGCTGTAAGAACTGGAGAATGAGGTAGGAACCAAGTGACAGAAACAAGGATAATAAGTCTCTCCTATATAAGGAAAGAGGCATAGCTGGCACTGTAAGGAAGAGAGAGCAAGGACCAAGGATACCAGATACGGGATGCCGAGAAAGTTCTCTGTAGCTTTAATATTTGTTCATTTATTCATTCATTTACTCAGTTTAGGCAGAGGTTAAATGATGGGTTCTAAGTATGTGCTAAGTTGTGTGGTCAAGTCTCATCCTTTCCATTTCCCAGCTTTGTGTCATTGGGTGAGTAACTTAACACTTCTAACTTTTGATTGTAAAATAAGGTTGAAACTATTTCATAAACTGATTGTTGTGAAGTTTGTAAATATGTACATGGCACAGTCCCAAGAACAAGGTACGTGCTCAATAAATGGAAGCTATCATCATTCATTCATTCAACACGTAACCAACACTTACCATCTTATGAGTCTAAGTCAAGAGAAATGGAATAAGTTTTTGTTGTTAGTGTTTAAAGATCTTGGTGCTATTAAAAATCTTGGTGCTATATTTTGTTGTAATAAATGGAACAAAAACAGGTAAATGCAAGAAGTTTGAGAGACATTTTGCTCTAAGGAATGTGAAAAGCAGCCGGAGAAACTTATGCTAACGCTAATATGGTTCAGAATGATTCCAGCTTCAGAGTGGGAAGGAGGGCTGGTTAAGATGGAATAATGAATCAAATGGTGGCTGTGCCGTTGCTGGGACTTCTGAGCTTACAGCAAGATGCCAGAGGGCCCTGCTGGTTCTATCCCAAAGTGCGTCACCCAGTTCTTTTGAACTCCCACCAAATAACCAAGGCAGAAATGCCTTCAAGTGCAGGAATCTGAGTTCCCATTGGCTCTACTTTTCCAAGATCCACTTCTAGACTTGTTCTTTGTGGCTGCATGGAAATACACGAAGTAAGTTCTGAGGTTTTAAGTGGTTGCAGAACTAGTTGGGAGTGCCCACAATCATTCATCAGGGAAGATGCATCATGGCTATTTGCAATTATTTTTCCTTCTGGAAGGCTGACCCAGGGAAGGGAAAGGACAGCACAGCCCCAGAGCCTACACAAGCTGCTTTCCACATGTATTTTGCAGTTTTAAGCCTCACAACAAACCTAGGACTTGAGCCGTTTGTCCACTTGTGGCAAATAAGGGTTAGAAGCTTAATAATTTTCTATGGGTCACACAACCTATATGGAGGGGAAACAGGACCTGAGCACAGACCTGTTTAACTCCTAAGGTAATGCTTTAATTCTCTCCTACAAAGGGCAGCTCTGCTAATTATAGGCTCTGAATTTTTTTGACGACATCGACTTTCTTTTAAAGAAGGAATGTCTAAAACTAAAGTAAATTAACCTGTGTGCATGCATATGAGAATGAGGACTGTGTGTGTGTGTGTGAGTGTGTGTGTGTCTGTGTGTCTGTGTGTCTGCACACATGCATGCATAGGCAAAAGAAAGACAGAGAGAGACAGGGAGGTATTTCTTCTTTCATGTATAAAGCAGCAGCCCCTCCTCTCTCTTTTTTATTCCAGTGTAATCTATGCACATGCAAAATAATTATTTCTTCCTGTAGGAAGTGTCAGTCCTCCAAGCAAAGAAGAAAAGGCTACAGCATATGTTACCGACACATGTTTTTGCTAGTCTTGTCTCTGTTCCGCCTGCTGTGGCAATCAGCTTTTGCAAATACTGTCACTTACCAAATACAAAAAGCATGTGCATGCCCAGCCAATGGCCTGGGATAAACACAACCAGGCTTTCTGACTTGGAACATCCACCCAGAACAGGGGTTTTGTTTCAGTAGAACAAAACCAGCCTTGTATCATCAAAATCATTGGTGGGGAGAGAGAGACAGCAGTTAGGATACAGGGAAGACATGGACCCAACCCAACAAACTGCTCCAGGGTCGGCTTCACACATGTGAAGGAAAATTGAAAGTATTTGGTAGTGGGTCTCTCAATCCAGTCAAACGAAAGATGGGCAGGGCTCAAAAACACTGCTGGAGAAGTTGGTATCTGGCCAAATGGCTAAGTAGCCAGTTGGGGGTCTGAGAAGCACATGCACAGAAGGGCTTTGAGCTCTGCCTCTTGGCAGGTTGCCCACCCATCAAGTTCTTCCAGAGCAGGGAGTTGGCAATGTGCACTCCTAATCCCAGAAGTACTTGACAGGTAGGCTTGCTGCCGAGAGCCCCCCCTCCCCATCCCCCCAGGTGCCAGACTCTGCACTGTGGCTGCGGCAGCTCCAAGCACTACCATGAGACAAAGGAGAAGAGTCTGGCACCTGTGGTGGGGAGCCTGTCATCTTGTGGTGGGGCATTTGTCTGGTACTTCCTGGCCTGGCAAATGTGCCACTGAGGCACTGTTCCTGGTGGGCAGACTGTGGCAGGAATTGGCTGGGGTCAAGAGGGCACAGCTCTGGAGACCTCCAACCTGCCATGAGCCCAGCACTTTCCAGAAGGCAGCTTCTAAGTATATTTAAATAATAAGCAGGAAGAGATGGTGGACATTTGTAGTGTCTAGGGAAAGAAAAAGAACAGCTTCACTTAAAGACACAGTCACAAGAGGGAAATCTGAACTAAGTGTATGCCCCTGAGGAACTCTGGAATATCGGAGAAGGCATCAAGGATCTCATTTGCATAACGATATCTGAGCCTTCTGGAAGAAACGGTATAGAGGACTTTTAGAGCTGACAGCCAGATTCTGCAATCCTAGAACTGAGATTTCTGAAGTAAGAATGAAAACCAAAGTTATCTAAGCCTTGGGGACTGAGTTGGAGGAAGCACCCACCAAGGTAGAAGTGAGAGGACATGGCCTTCCTTCTGGGTCCTAGGCCTTATTGTGGAGGGACAGGCTTATTTATGTAGCCTTCCAATATTCTCCTTTTCAGTAACAGAGAATACAGGTGTATCTCCTTTTACTGTGTTTTGCTTTATTGCACTTTGCAGATAGTGTGTTTTTCACAAATTGAAGCTTTGTGGCAACAATATCTATGTGCCATTTTTTCCAACAGCATGTGCTGACTTCATGTTTCCATGTCATGTTTTAGTAATTCTTGCAGTATTTCTAACTCTTTCATTCGTATTCTATCTGTTATGGTGATCTGTGACCAGTAATCTTTGATGTTACTATCATAATTGCTTTGAGGCACCCCAAACATGCCCATGTAAGATGGAAAGCTTAATTGATAAATGTTATGTGTATTTTAATTGCTCCAATAACTGGCTTTTCCCCATCTCTCTCCTCTTCCTTGGGTCTCCCTATTTCCTAGACACGGCAACATGGAAATTGGACCAATTAATAACCCTACAATGGCCTGTAGGTGTTTAGGTGACAGAAAGAGTCACACATCTTTCACTTTAAATCAAAAGCCACAAATGATTAAGCTTAGTGAGGAAGGTATGTTGAAAGCCAAGACAGGCCAAAAGCTAGGCCTCTTGCACCAGTTAGCCAAGTTGTAAATGTAAAGGAAATGTTCTTGAAGGAAATTAAAAGTGCTACTCCAGTGAACAAACGAATGAAAAGAAAGTGAAACAAACTTACTGCCTATATGGAGATACACAAAGAGATGAATGTTGTTTTCTTGCTTGCTAACACAGCATCCATTCTGCAGCCCATGTATCAAACAGTAATTTTAACTTTCAACTATCCTTATTTAAGAAGTACATTTTGTAAGGTGATATCTGCCATAGAGAGTGATTCCTCTGATGGATCTGAGTAAATTGAAAACCTTCTGGAAAGGATTCACTATTCTGGATGCCATTGAGGGCATTTGTGATTCATGGCAAGAGGTCAAAATATCAACATTAATGGGAGTTTGGAAGAAGTTGATTCCAGCCCTCATCGATGACTTTGGAGAGGTTTAAGACTTCAGTGAGAAAGTCACTGCAGATGTGATGGAAATAGTAAGAGAACTAGAATTAGAAGTGAAGCCTGAAGATGGCACCGAATTGCCACAATCTCATGATAACACTTGAACAGATGAGGAATTGCTTCTTACAGAGGAGCAAAAAGAGTTGTTTATTGGGATGGAATATGCTTCTGATAAAGTGGCTGCGTTGAAATGATGACGAGGATCTAGAATAAATTTAGTTGATAAAGCAGTGGTAGGGTTTGAGAAGATTGACCGATTTTGAAATAATTTCTGCTGTGGGTAAAATGCTATCAAACAGCATCACATGTTACAGAAAAAGCTTTCATGAAAGAAAGAATCAATCAATGCAGTAAATTTCACTGTTGTCTCATTTTAAGAAATTGTCACAGCCATCCCAGGCTTCAGCAATCAGTACCCCGGTCAGCAGCCATCAATATCAAGGCAAGACCCTCTACCTGCAAAAGATTATAACTCACTGAAGGCTTAGATGATCACTAGCATTTTTTAGCAGTATTTTTTATTACGTGTATTTTTAAGCATAATGCAAACTTTTTAGACATAATACTACTCCACACTTAATAGACAAGTGTACAAATGTAACTTTCATATGCACGAGGAAACCAAAAAAATGTTTGTGACTTGCTTTATTGTGGTGGTCTGGAACCTGAACCTGAAATATCTGAGGTATTCCTGTATATGGTAAGCCTTAAGGCCTAAAGGTCTGCAATCAAAAAATACAGAACCTACCATTTCTGTTGTGAAAAGAGTAGCATTTGTGAGCACAGGACCCGGAACCATCATGAGCCCATGGAGAGGGTAGGGAGGATGTTTTGTTTTACTTAACACTGGGAGGCAGGGTTGTGCTCATGGCTGTGGAAGCATCTCTTGTTCCATTCCTTTTACTGGGTCAAGGAAGCCAGGGTATCTGAGTGGAAGAGTCTGGGCTTGGGTCCCCACTGGGTTCTTGAGATAATGCATATTTTATCTCATCTCATAAATTGGGGATAAAAATTATGTGTGACCCAGAAGATCATAAAGGGAACTGATGTGGAGCTATAAAGCTCCAAAGAAATGCAAACTGTTATTTTCTGCTACAGTGTTAGAATTTTGGTTATCCTATTTTTTTTTTTTGTTTCTTTGTATATAGGCCCTAATGCTACCATGTGCACATCTTACTAAGTCATTAAGTGCCATAATACTCAGTGAGGGAAAAATTACCCCCAACCACTCATACTTGGTTGTTTTTGGAGTGACTCAGCACAGGGTAAGCACGTGACTTACACAGGCTTCATCTTCATGTGCTATAATTCATCTGGCTTGTTGCTATCAACAATACTGAGGACCTTTTGAGAGCAGGAACCATCTTTTCTATCTCTGCCTGACTAGCTTCTAGCACAGTGTCTGGTATAAAGTTAGTGCTCAGTATATTTTTGTTGAATTAAATAAAATACATCAATTTAGATGGTTTAAACATTTCTATATGTGGATCGTATAGACATACTTATGCATTTGGGCAAAAATTCATTGAGAATTTACTATAGGCTAGACCCTGTGCCAGGCACTGGGTATATAATGTAAAATGGAAGCTTGAAGCCTACTGGGAAAGACAGATCTCACCAAATGATCACACGGATAAACACAGGATTGCGAAAGAAGCACAAATTTCTCAGAAAGCATGTACAAAGCAACTGATCTACCAGGTTGGGGAGGCTCCCTAACAAAGTGATACTTAGCTAAGACTTGAAAGAAGGGTGAGAATTAATATGGTTAAGTAAAACACAAAAAGGGAACGCTTACATGTCGTTAACAATACTATGTGCCACACACTGTTCTGCTGGCCTTCCATGCATACTTATATCATTCTCACAAGAGTCCTGTTTAGAACTACTATGAGTGTGCCTAATCATACAGTGAGAAAATCAAGGTGTGAGTGGCCAAGTATCTTGCCCAGGAGCCAGTGAGCGATGGCAGTTTGAACTTGGGAGGCTGCTTCTAGAGCCATGCTCCCCACATATGGTGAGAACAACTTGTGCAAAGGACCTATGCCTTAGCAGTCAACAGAGAACAGGTCTTACTTACCCCTAGGCCACCCAGGCTCCTAGCTGCTCTCATATCAAAAGTCCCAACACAGAAAGATCTCCTTTCAGAAGAAGAATTCTGGTGAGTGTGATGTCCTCATCTTGTTTCCATCTGTAAGGCATCTTTTGTATGTGCTACACACATGCTTGTGGAGCCAGGGCGCTCAGGCTGAATGACTCAAAATAATGACAAGTCCCCATTGTGTGGGGTGGCCAGCAAATATCTCAACAGAGAGGCTGGTCAGCATCCATCTTTACATTGTCTAGTTGCTTCTGAAGTAAGTGAGGAAAGAAAAAGAAAGGGACAGGCAGATGCAGCAGGTTTCTCTCTTGCATCTGGTTGGTGACTGTAACTCACAGAGTACGGAAGTCCTTAGGCAGACAATGCCCAACCTTCCTCCAGATTGGCAACACCAAAGGCTTTTTCATGGGCCCTTAAAATTGGTTGTCAACGGAAATGCAAACTGAGTTCATCTTTGTCTTGAAGCCATATGTCCTCTGGGATAAAAACAACATTTTTTTCTGTTGAGAATGCTGTCCAGGGTTTACTTGCTTACCACAGCTTCAGTGTGCACAGTCTGGTCAAGGGGCAGTAAAAGGAGAAAGTGGACACTCAGAGTTACAAGTGAACCTCTACAGTCTTTAGAAAGAGAGAAAAACAGTTTGCAAACTGAGAAGCAGAGATGGAAAGGAAAGCCCCTCTGTGGCGGGACACTGCCCGCTTTTTCACAGTGGCCCTTACTCATCTCCCTTTATCCCCAGAGAATCTCATTTGCTATTTGATGTCACTTACTGCCTTTCAACTTTTTAAGCCAAGTTTTTCTCTCCTCTTAAAACACTTTGCCTCCCAGTGACCCTCCCGGGTACTGCTTCTTTCTATCTACTTTCTAGTAAGATCCAGGATTCTTTTCTTTTCCTTTTTAAAATTCTTCTTTCCAGTGTCCACATGGAACAACCAGGAAGACCACTTAGGGAGCCTTATTTTTATGGGACTACTACTCCTCTCTCTAATTATATAACTCTAGCTCTTTGCACTAGAGTTTGGGAAGGAGCCACGTTCAGCAAGAGCATATCAGGACCAGAGACTCAGAACAGCATCTGTCCAGCCTGAGGTTACAACAGGTGAGGCTGACATGAAGGCCCAAGGGGATCAGTAACAGGTTCTAGCATTTGAAAATACAAGCTTTGGGGTCAAGTTGCCTGGACCTAAATTCTAGTTCTGCCACTTTCAAGCTATGCAGACTGTTTGCTCAATCTTTCTAAGCTTCAGTTACTAATAATAAAAAAGGGAGGGCTCTGGGGTCTGCTACATAAGATTCTACAAGATAATACTTACAAAGCACTCAGCGCTGTACCCAACAACAGTCAGAGTCAGGTTGAATGTCTGCTATTTTCATTATTAAGATAACGAAGATGGAAAGCAGTATCTTAGTTAGTTTGGGTGCTATAACAAAATACCAAAGCCTGGGTGGCTTCTAAACAACAGAAATGTACTTATTATGTTTCTGAAGGCTGGAAAGGCCAAGATCTGCAATGGAAGATGACCCTCCATGAGGAAGTGGGCCCTCACCAGACACTGAATCTGCACTATATCTGGAGAGGGCCCACTTCCTCCTAGAAGGCTGTCTTCTCATTGTAACTACACATAGAGGAAATGGGGAGCCAACCCCCTGGGGTCTCTTTAATAAAGAAAGGAATCCCAATCATGAGGGCTCTTCCCTCAAGATCTAATCACTTCCCCAAAGCCCCACCTCCTACTACCATCACCTTGGGGGTTAGGATTTTAATGTGAGTTTTGGGGAGACACAAACATTCAGACCATAGAAGGATAAATTAAAGCAGGTAGGTTTGTTAGTAATAGATAAATAATAGTAGTAGATAGATAATAGTAATAGACAGATAAAGTAGATAGGTTAGTAGTTAGGTTAAAGTTAATACAGGAAGCCAATAGAAGCATGGTCAGGATCACATGGCAAAAACACTTACCCTACCTTGATTCCTTAGAGCAGGGAAAACCCAGGATTGGGATGCAAGACACCAGATTATTAATAATAGCTACCACTTACTGAGCATTACTACATGCCAAGAACAATGCTAAATTCTTTAAATAACTTGTTTAAATACAATCCCTATAGTACTATAATTGTTATATCCTTGTAATGCTTAGCACACTGCCTAGCACATAGCAGGTGTTTAGTAAATAGTTGTTGACATTAAAACATTCTGCAGCACTCCTAGGTTATCCCCTTTCAATATACATAATTTTCTTGATAAGTCAAATGAGAAGGCAATACTACCGGCATTTGACTTTTAATTACCCCAAGCACAGTAGAACGTACATGTATGATCAAATCTATTACTAGGATATTTCAACATTGGTGAAAAAACTTTTCTACATCAGTCTAGATTGAAAAAAATCAGCATAAGCCAATGATTTGTCAAATGGGATATTATTTAGAGAAATTGCTTCATGTTTTACAGGCTCACAAAGCTAGACTGAAAAATATTCTTCTTGGCAAATGTATAACAAACTAATTAAAGGAGTCAACATTCAAAACAGGGAAGAGAAAATATGAAACAGACACCGAGACAAATAAAACTAGAGTATAGCTTCTATACTCTAGTATAGAAGCTGGGTGGGGAAATACCAATTCATCCAACAGTCCCTAAGAGGGAAAAATGAAATGCTATAAAGTAATTCCTCTTAGTATATTAAAACACACACACACACACACACACACACACACACACACACACACAGATCTCAGAATTTCTAATGTGAAAAGATTTTATAAGTAGTAAAACCAAAGTTTAAAAATCTTCCCAGAGTGATTTAGATCTAGGCCTTTTCTCCCCTGCCCCCCAGCCCCCACCAATCGTTTTTTTAACTATTAGATATTTTATCAGCAATCCAAAATGTTGGGTGACTTTAGAGGACAGGTATCATTAAAAGGCAACTACATATGGAAGGGACTTCCCTTTTCTTATCTAGCAATAGACAAGGTATTAAGATGGGCAGCAAACTCTATTTTCTTTCAGGAGAATGAGGAAACAGCCCAAGCAGGAAAGGAACTGTTTTCTGTTTTGTAGTGGTTATTGTACCAGAACACCACATCAATCCATCAATGACTCTCTGTTTGAACACCTGTGAAAATGTCCATATAATTCATAGTGTAGCACTGCACTGAGTGAGTGCATTAAGTTGTTCTGTGACTCCAGTGAACTTTTTTTTTTCTTGGAGTATCTAGCTAGCTCATAGTTTAGTTACCATTTTTGGATGTGCATAGGAAGCCACAGTCACTAAAGTAGGTGACACCCTTCTTTAATTCACCCCTAAATACAAACATTGACACACACTAACCAATTACTCACACTGTTTCAGTCATGGTCAAATTAGAAAAAGCTACGCTAAGTATTTACAAAAGAAAACATTCAATCCAGGTGACTGGTAACAAAGATGATAAAATACTTAAGAAAGCACATAGAGGGGACATAGAGGCAACCAAAGGTGAGGAACATCAGGGAGCTATTGTCACCCATAAACTAGAGGGATTAAGGGAACTTTGGCAGAAATTACTGGGTAGAAGCTAGAAATGCACTGTGTCTGTTACAGAGGAAGTTAGCGCAATGGAACAGACATGGCCCTCAGGAAGATGGGCCCACATACGAAGAGAAAAGGGAAAAACAACCCACTTCTTCCTTCCTTCTGCCCATAATCTTGCTTGTGTGCCCCAGTGGTTAAACCTAGCAAGAAACTATCTGACAAAGGACACTGGGAAATACAGCTTTCAGGTGTTAGTCACCCTGTGGACTAGAGCAGAGCAGGAAAAAGTTATGAAATCTATCTGTTATCAACAGGCCAAGAACTGCCAAACACACACACACACACACACACACACACACAAACACACACAACTTGGTTTCAACATCAGAATTGTCACTCTGAATTTGAAGCTAATTGAGTCAATGAAAAAATAAATAAAACTGACCAGGCTGGTCAACAGAGTGAAGCCCCATCTCTACTAAAAATACCAGAAAAAAAAAGAAAGAAAGAAAGAAAGAAAGAAAACAATTAGCTGGGTATGGTGGCACGTGCCTGAACCAAAAGAATCACTTGAACCCAGAAAGTGGAAGTTGCAGTGAGCCCACATCACGCCACTGTACTCTAGCCTAGGTGACAGGGCAAAACTCCATTTCAAATCAATAAATAAAGCCATCTATCAGCAAGACAATTTCACTTTCCGCGTCTACTTGGTTCTAAGAATTAGATGTCTTTGAGTCCAAGGGAGCTTAGAAAAACAGGAATAGAGACCTCATGCTTACCATATGGTAGGACCAGTGTTCGATGCTTTTTGAACATCATATGACTTTATCTCCACATCAACTCCATAAGTTTCTTACAGGATGCAAGGTTATAAAGACATATCAAATCTATTTGGTAGGTGAAGAAACTCAATGACGTGAACACATTACCCAGCATAGTACAATAAGTAAATATTGGAGCCTGGTTTTACATAATTTGGGTCTGACTTAAAATTTTCACTGACTACACGCAATCAGGGATGCAAATGATATAAAGCTGTAGCCTAACCAACTGCTTTGTGTTTTACTGTCTGTTGTAATGATGTCCTGATTGGAAAGACGGGGAGAACATCCTGAACTAAAAAATAATTAAAGGGTGTATGACTTCCAAATTAACAGAACACTAGAAAAAAATGTTAAATAATCAAAATAAGGGAATAAAAGAAAAAATATGTAAAAGAAGAAACATTAGAAAGTACCCAGTGAGATGGTAGATCTAAGCCCAAATATATCACTAATTACATTAAAGGAACTAAATGTACCAGCTAAGAGACAAAGATTGTCAGACTAGATAAAAACACAAGATTCAACAATATTTTGTTAACAAGTGACACAATGAAAACAGAATATAGTTTAAATAGAAAAGAATAGGAAAAGATACACCATGCAAACACTAATCAAAATAATTTATAACAGTATTAATATTGAACAAAAAGTACTGCTAAAAACAAAGAGGATCACTTCATAATTATAACACTTTATATAATATTAATGATTTCATCAGATTAATTTTTGGTAGACCTTAATCATGATACTGGGACATTTTATATATTCTCAGTATTTGACAGAACAGCCAAAAAAATCAGCATGGATAGAGAAGATGTTAACAAGATGATTAGCAAACTTGATATCATGGACATACAGCGAACAGTTCTGCCAACAGTTGCAATGTGAGTATACTCTAGTCAAGCATACATTGAAACTTACTAAAAGTTACCACATACTGAGCCATAAATTAAGACAAAGGCATTCTTCATCTCTGTTACTGTGTTACTGGGAGCTTTTTTTTTTTTCCAAATCCACCTTCCATTTGCCTGTCTTGGTCTGTGTATATCATTTCAAAGGTTTTCTGAAACGTATGGTGATCCTTGGTGAGCTGTTAATATTTAGGACTCAAACACGAGAGAGCTGGTTTTAAGCTCCAAGTACAGAAGGTAGGGCTTTCATTATTCCCAAGGGACCCCTAATGTCACTGTGAGTGGTCTTTTTCATGGGCTGGTTTTACTGAGAAGAATCCTTTAATTCCCTGTTTTCTCATATGTAAACTCGGGATAATAATTGTTCCTGGCTCACAGGACAGTGTAAGCATTAATGAGGTAATCCATATCAGGTGCTTAAAATAGTTCCTGGAACATGTGAACGTTCAATGTATATTAGCTACTGTTATTCAGAGTATTCAACCACCCTCATGGTTTCAATATTACTGATTAGACGTGTTGATGATGCCCAAACGTATATATTCAATCGTTTCCTTAACATTTCCATGTGGATATAGCTCAGCCATCTCAAACTTAAGATATCCACTGTTCTCTCATCTCAGTAAACAGCATGGTCACTTTCACACCTTTGAATCTTTTGTTTCTGGTCACATTCTCAAATCAGAATCCCAACTCCCCTTTTATGAGTTCACGGCCCTTCTCCCTCAACTGAGGTAGAAGCTACTAGGTGGCAAAGACGTTCTGTGTCGTCTTCTCCTTCAAGGTTATGGACAGTGTGTCTCTGCACTGGCTGTGACTGAACCAGTGCATAAAATACAGTGAGGCACTGAAATAAGGAACAATTGTACCCAATTAACACGGTAGTTGTAAAACTTGATTCTTTAAAGGTTTGATTTGTTTCTAACTCCTTGATCTTCTTCTGTTCCTGTTTTTTCCATGGATTTTTTTTTCTTGCTTCAACCCGTTTTCAGTTATTTTCAGATAGAGCCTCATTCTCTCCTCCATTTGGAGTTTGCTTCATTTCATTTTATTTCCATTTCCTCATAACATTGCTTGTGAGGACTCTATCTATTCCCCAATTGTCATATCCTGACTGCTGTTTCCTGGGCTCCTGGGCATCATAAGGTATCCATGGATTCTTCACAGCAGACTGTTAAATTTGGAAATGTAGACTCTCATTCAGCTATTTTTGGCTTTTTCTTTCAGACTGCACTGTTAGGCCACTGGGGCTTCGTGTTATTTATTCTCAGAGACTTCCTGGGGCATCAAAAATGACTTAAAATGATTAGTATGCTGCGCACTGGCATATATGACATCCAATCGCCCTACACTAAGCTGAATTTCAATGAGTTTTGTGTAAATGAATCAGAAACATATGGATTTCATCCTATCTCCACTTTTTTAAAAGCAGGAACTCAGTATTTGGGTTTCACTGAATATAAAATATTTGAAACTGAGATATGGCAAATCAGGCAAGAGAGGCTTTCCTAATTCTTGATAGCCATCTTATCTCCGATATTCTAGTTAGTAATTGTGTTTGTTGATTTCTCATCAACTTCACTTTCCTCTGCTTGCTTCTACATTTTCCTTCCTTATTCTAAATCCCTATTTATCCTTCTGCTTCATCCATCTATCCAATAAATAGCTATCTGTTGATATTAGCACAGGCAGGGCACTACTCTGTCCTGCCTGTGATACCTCCCTGGAGGGCTCTATAACCAGAGATTTCCAACACATTGTGAAAGTGTCACAATAGAGGGGCATAAAACGAGCCTTGAGGAGAGGGCAACTTTTTGTGGATTTTGCATTTTCCACCCTTTCGTTTGCTTTTCTTTTCACTCTCTTCACAATGGTACTCTCCATTTTACTTTATTTCCTTGCTCTGACCTTTGTTTCTGGTCATTTTTCTCCTTGCTACCATTCGAATGTTTGTGTCCCCCCACCCTGAAAATTTATATGTTGAAACCGAAATCCCAATGTGATGGTATTTGGACGTGGAGCCTTTGGGGATAATTAGGTCATGAGGGCGGAGCCCTGATGAATGAGATTATGACCTTATAAAAAAGACCCCAGAGACCTCCCTTACTCCTTCCATTATGAAGGTTTACAGCAAAAAGATGGCTGTTTATGAACCAGGAAGCAGGCCCTCACCAAACATTTAATCTGCCAGTGGGTAGATCTTGGACCTTCCAGCCTCCAGAACTATGGGAAATAAATTGTTGTTTAGAAGCCACCCAGTATATGGTACTTTGTAATAGCTGCCCAAACAGACCCAGACACTCCCATCTGAGTTTTCTACAGCCACATTAGCTGCCTTCCAATTCCCCATTGTATACATGTTTAGGTCCATCTGGCCCTGCATATGCATAAGCAGTTTGATGCTTTCCTCTACTTGACTCTTATCCATTGTTCTGAATGGAATCCCCATGGTCTGAGCCTTTTGCTGCCTTAGTCTGCATCATTTTGATAGAGGTCTTTATTTAATTTTAATTCTGGGGGGGGAGGGGTGCCAAGATGGCCGTGAGAAGGCAACACCGGAATGCAGCTCCCAGCAAATGAGACACAGAGGGCTAGATGACTTCACGATTCCAAACGAGGTGCCTGGTTCATTTTGGTGGGACTGATAGGGAACTGAAAATAGCCCAGGGAAGAAGCCGCAGGGGGCAAATCAAGACCTGGGGAGGGGGCATCCCCACCTGAAACATGCAGCCGGGACTTCACCCCCTAGGTGCTCCAATTTGGATTCTGTGCTTACCTCATCCCTCCTGCAACCCATGGTCCATGAGAGCCCTGCCAGACTGAGGCGCTCCGTGGGTAGTCAATGCAAATCTGAGCAGCGGCTCCTGCCGGGCTTGGTAAGTTGTCGCAGCGGACCAGGGCGGGAGTTTGGACTAACGCCAGCAGGACAGACCGTCCCACAGAGGGAGGCAGAGTTGAAAGCAGGGAAACAGACCATAAGGCCTGGCAGGCCCCACCTCCACAGAACTCAAACTGAAGCCCTCACTAGAGAGCTTGGCAGCGAATACACCACTTTGACCCAAACCAGGAAGATCCAGCTCTGGGAGAGACGCCATTGGGAAGGTGGGGCCAATCTCACCTGCAAACAAACTCCAGGGAAGGACCACCCACCCAACAACCTGACTTAACACGAGAGAGCCCAGCAACGCCCTCTACAGGCCAAAAAAGATATAGCTCCAACCTCAATAGAATAAAAAAGGCCACTCAGAGACTCCTCCTGAAATCACCAACTTCAAAGATTAAAGGGAGATAAATCCACAAAGATGGGAAAAGCCAGTGCAAAAAGGATGAAACCATCAAAGAAAAGAACACCTCTTCTGCTCCCAGGGATCACAACTCCTCACTATCAAGGGAACAAAAAAAGACAGAGAATGAATTCGACAAATTAACAGAAGCAGGCTTCACAAGGTGGGTAAAAACAAACTTCTCTGAGTTAAAAGACCATGTTCTAACCCAATGCAAAGAAACTAAGAACCTTGAAAAAAGGTTAGACGAAATGCTAACTAGAATAACCAGCTTAGAGAAGAACATAAATGACTTGATGGAGCTGAAAAACATGCATGAGAACTTCGCGAGGCATACACAAGTTTCAACAGCTGAACTGATCAAGCAGAAGAAAGGATGTAAGAGATAGAAGATCAAATCAATGAAATAAAATGAGAAGGCAAGATTAGAGAAAAAAAGAGTGAAAAAAAAATGAACAAAGCCTCCAAAAACTATGGGATTATGTGAAAAGACCTAATCTACGCTTGATCAGCATAACTGAATGTGACAAGGAGAATGAATCCAAGTTGGAAAACACTCTTCAAGATATTATCCAAGAGAACTTCCCCAACCTAACAAGGCAGGCCAACATTCAAATCCAGGAAAAACAGAGAACACCACAAAGATATTCCTCAAGAGGAGCAACCCCAAGGCACATAGTTGTCAGATTCACCAGGGTTCAAATGAAAGAAGAAATCCTAAGGGCAGCCAAAGAGAAAGGTCAAGTCACCCAAGAAGGAAAGACCATCAGACTCACATTGGATCTCTCAGCAGAAACCCTATAAGCTAGAAGGGAGTGGAGGCCAATATTCAACATCCTTAAAGAAAAGAACTTTCAACCCAGAATTTCATATCTGGCCAAACTAAGCTTCATAAGTGAAGGAGAAATAAAATCATTTATGGACAAGCAATTGCTGAGAGATTTTGTCTTACAAGAGACCTGCCTTACAAGAGCTACTAAAGGAAGTACTAAAGAGGGAACAGAACACCCAGTACTAGCCACTGCAAAAACGTACCAAATGGAAAAGAACAATGATGCAATGAAGAAACCACGTCAACTAACGGGCAAAACAACCAGCTAGTAACAAAATGGCAGGATCAAATTCAAACATAACAATATTAACGTTGAATGTAAATGGCCTAAACTCCCCAATCAAAAGACACAGACTGGCAAACTGGATAAAAAGTCAAGACCCATCTCACATCCAAAGATTCACATAGACTTAAAATAAAGGGATGGAAAAAGATTTACCAAGCAAATGGAGAGCAAAAAAAAAAGCAGGGGTTGCAATCCTAGTCGCTGCTAAAATGGACTTTAAACCAACAAAGATCCAAAGAGACAAAGAAGGGCATTACATAATGGTAAAAGGATCAATGCAACAAGAAGAGCTCATTATCCTAAATATATATGCACCCAATATAGGAGCACTCAGATACATAAAGCAAGTTGTTCACAACCTACTAAGAGACTTAGACTCCTGCACAATAATAGTGGGAGACTTTAACACTCCACTAACAATATTGGACAGATCAATAAGACAGAAAGTCAACAAGGATATCCAGGACTCAAACAAAGATTTGGACCAAGCGGACCTAACAGACATTCACAGGACACTCCACCCCAAATCCACAGAATACACATTCTTCTCAGCACCACGTTGCACTTACTCCAAAATTGACCACATAATTGGAAGTAAATCACTCCTCAGCAAATGCAAAAGAACAGAAATCATAACAAACAGTCTCTCAGACCACAGCACAATCAAATTAGAACTCAGGATTAAGAAAAGCACTCAAAA